>JAWWLZ010000025.1:18378647-18392422 GCA_035041345.1 Poliocrania exsul
GAGGGGGTGGATTCCCCATCCCTGGAGGTTTTTCAAGTGAGCTTGGCCGTGGCACTGAGTGCCATGATCTGGTAAAGAGACTGGGTTTGGACCAAGGGTTGGACTTGATGATCTGGGAGGTCTTTTCCAACCCAATCCATTCTATGATTCTAAGTCTCAACTGCAAGCCATGCAAGTCTGGGCCCTGAATGCCTGAGAACAGTGCTAAAAGAAGCATTTACCTTGTTTGTTTGTTTGTTTTTACTTTATTTGTGTAGTTGTTTGTGTGTTCAGATCAAGATTCCACAGAGCTCCCATCAGGGGGAGGCTGCAATCACAGATGGTCCACTTTGCTCTGCCAGAGCACAAATATTGCTTTGGTAAAGTGCTTTGTATTGTTTGAATTCTGTTGAACACCTTAGATTAGAGCCACTTCTTTTGATACAAGGAAGCACATTGCAGGCATCTTGTTTAAAACTTTTTAAGTGAAAACCTACAAAACCTTGATTGGGCATCTTTTGAAATGTAGTTCCTTTGTGTTTCCTCCTCTTGTTGTGTGAAGCCCAGACCACCCTGGAGCTTTAATTTTTGCTGCTGAAGGCAAGAGCTCCTCCAGGCTGTCTCAGCTGACTGAGTGCTGACCTGGCAGCACTTGAGGGGTTTCTTCCCTTCTTCTGGGAAACCTTCCCCATAAAAAAAAACCCCTGGCCTCTGCTCACCACACCCCATGGATTGCACACACTCAGTCCTGCTGTAAGTTGGGTAACTTGTCATGTTTTGGAAAGGTGTTGAAGCTGCTGGGAAGGCCCCACTGGTGATGTGTGTCACCTCCCTGGTTGAGCTATTCCAACAGTTCATTACTCTCTGATAATCTTAGAGGGTCAAGTAATATGGTTGTGGCTTCATCTCACAATCTAATTATAGGAAGAAGCATTTACAGCTCATCAAAGTCCTTCTCAAATAAGATTTCTATTTGAAATATTGATTTTTTTAAATCCCTGAGATTTCAAATTGCAATTGACTTCAGATTAAAAGGCCTTCTTTGTGGTGAGCCTTGCATAAAACTAACACTGACCACTTCGCAGCAACAAATACTGCCAAGTGACATCAGTAGATCCAAGCTCTGCTCCAGGAGTCATTCTCTGGGAATAAACACAGACAATGCAGTATTTGGGCTACCTACTGCTATGCCAACTGTGTGTCAGCATGGAGAAGAGATGTAAAATTCCTAATTTAATACTTGGAAAGAAGCCAACAATTTAATTGCTACAGAAACTATAATTAGAAATCATTAACTGTTAATAATGTGTTTAGTAGACTCAAAGCAATACCAAGGGTGATCCAACACCCCCCACCCCAACACATTTACAGGCTACACAAGCTTTAAGAATTCAAGCAAGAAGATTCATGGTGACAGCAGAAAAAAATCAGGAAGTTTTCTAATCCTCCATTTCCTTCCATTTTGCCACAGTTGGTACCACTAGTTTTTGGCTGGAAAGATTCCTTTTCCAAAATTAAAGTGATGAATTTCTGAAGGCTGAAGTAACGAGCCTTTGTTAAAGAATATTTGCTACTTCTTTATTATATTTCTTTCTGCATTGGGCATAGTTTGATTGATGATAAAACTCTCCCCTGAAACCTGTAGTTAAATCTTGAGCTACCACAGCAGAAACCACCACCACCATCTGTATCATGGAAGCATTTAGGATTTTATTGGATATTTTATGAAATTTTAACTTCAAGTTACTTCAGTAAACTGTGTTGTCTTCCTTTAAGCCCTTGGGGTCCAAGTCTGTCTGGAGGAAATACAAGGCCCATATTTCTCAGCTGCAGGTGGGAATCACAGGTGAAGGCAGCTGTAAAGTCCAGGCCAAGTACCATAAATGCTGGAAAATGAAGCTTCGGGGGTCAGTGGCAAATATGGTCACCTACACACACTGCTAAACAGGAAAAAAAAAATTTGTTTCAAGCCAAAAGAGCACTGGGTTCATTAACCTGCCTAACTCAGGTTTTAGTCAGAATAACCTCATAACAAAAAAACCAGAACAATAATAAAGCCATGCAAGTCTCTGGTTGGTTGGGTGTTTCTCTGGTTCCTCCCTTCACAAGATGATACCCCTATGTAGTAATTTTTCTTCTGTGTAATTGGCTGCTCTCCTGATCTGCTGCACTGTTAGAAAGCCCTGATGTCTCAAGGCTGTACATTCATTTTGCCAAAGTAGACTTGTCTGCTTGTGTTAGCCTTCCACAGAATTAAGATGGGTTGCTGAATCTGTTGTTAATATTCATGAAATAGTTTAGCAGATGCTTTGAGTGTTTTTTTCTACTCTTTACTGTCACTGCTTATTTCATGGTACATTTTTCTTCCATAGAAAGTGAACAGAAATACTTTCCTATCCAAGTAGATGATGATAGAGGGGGAAGAAGAGATTGAGTATTTAAATCTGGCTGTCCTATTTGGAGAAGAAAGGCTGGGAATTGTCCTGCCTATTAAGCCAACAATACAAGGCCTGAATGTTCCAACCTGTTGATCACAGAAGAAGCAGCTGTCAGTATGAGGGATTCTAGAACTCCTGGGAAATGTGTTGCTTTTTGATGATAAAGAATTTTTTCCAAAAATTATCTCATCAAGCATCATCTGGCCTCAAAAGCCCAAAGTTAGTTCTACTCACACACATATTATGTGGCTCTCCATGTTAGAAATTCAGAGATTTAATCAAAAAAATAGCTCACTCTGCATCAATCTTCAATGATACAAGAAAAAGTTGTGATAGAATCAGGGTGGTTTGGGTTGGAAAGGACCTTAAAGACCATCTTGTTAGACCCCCTGTCACAGGCAGGGACACCTTCCACTAGCTCAGGTTGCTCCAAGAGCCATCCAACCTGGCCTTGGACACTTCCAGGGATGGAAAACCCACAGCCTTTGGCTGAAAGTGTTCCAGGCCAGGCTGGATGATGCCCTGAGAAACCTGGTCTAGTGGAAGGTGTCCCAGTCCAGGGCAGGAGAGTGGATCTTGTTTTCATTTTTATATTTGGTTTTGGTGCTTTGTTGCTGCTTTCCTTGGGTTTACATATTTGGATTGTATCTTTTTCATCACTTCTAGCAATGATTTAGAGTTGCAATGGGAGATGATCCCAACAAGTTCCTGACTTTGACTAACTAGTTTGGTTCTCTTGCAAAAAGGGACATGCCATGTTTACTTTGCTTTGGGCAATTTCCTCCTGAGAAGAGTGACTGTGCATTTTAAGTCATTCAGGTGGACTTTTTGATCATCATATCAGCTATAACTTTGGTTCTATACTTCCTTTTATTCTAGAAAAAATTCTTTGTTTTGTTTGGCAATCAGGAAAAAGCCCTCATGCAGACAAGAGGTCTCTCTGAGCTGTGAAAGCAAGCAGACCTAATGCTGACCAAGAGATGGATTCACTCCAGTGTTCTACCCAAGCTGTGCCTCTGCCCTAGAAACAGCTTTTGACTGATCAGTTGTTGCATTAAGTATCCAGTGGTTGTAGAGAAAATTATATACTAACCTTTCCTTAACTACAGATTAGAGAAGTGTTGAAGTAGTTTTATTTCTGGAAATGTATAATCTTCTTACATTAACCTTCTGCCTTTGTGGAAAGGATTACTTGCACAGAGGAGCTGGGGCTGTGACAGGTTTGCAAGAAGAGAGTGCTGAGGGTGGTGCCTGCTCCCAAATTGCCTGCCCAGTTGCTTGGTAACAGATGCTCAGCTCTCAGGGGACTGGGAGCAGTGATTGTGTGGCTGGAGGAAACTGCTGACTCCTGCACTGTGTCCTTTCCAGGGGGTTTAATACTGAGGGAAGTCAAACCCCACTGCTCTGAAGAGAAAATGGGTTTATATTTGTCAATATTCCATGTTTTGGGGTTGGGGGAGGATGTTCTCTGAAGGCAAGTCTGGCAGAGCAGATCATGAAGGCTGGCAAGGTGAACTCCCTGCTTGCTTGCACCTTGTCTCCTCAACTCTGGCCTTGAGACATACAAAAGATGAGAATTCTCACTTGTGGTGTCCATGGGGAGTTAAGCTGTTCGAATTTATTCAAAAAAATGAGCACTGTCCCCTGGTTAAACAATGGCCACTTCAGGCAAACTCAGAGTAAATCTAGAAATCCTCTTCTTTCAGTGTCATTGGTGCTCTTGATTAGCTCAGATCAACTACAATTTGTAATAGTTTTGGTCATGTTAACAAACTAAGTTTCTCTTGCCATCAGAGACTGAGCTGGTGTCTCACTCTTTGCAGGACACCTTTGCCATTGCCAGTCTTATCAAACACCCATTGAGGGCCACAGGGAGAGCTCAGTACCTTCAGGGAGCATCAGGTCAGCTTTTCCTGACAACTCCCATTTACAGAATTTAATGATGCTCTGGGTTTTAGCAGAAAGCTTTTCAACAGAGGAAAATTCACGTGTTCCTGGTATATGAATGCAAAACTACCTTTTGAAGCCATTCCAGTAGGTAACCACCTTACTAAAACCCAGTATAACCTCAATTCCAAGCAGAACTGCACCTCACTATCCCAGGTGATAAAAGCTTCTACTGTCACACTGACTTTGCTGCAAAAGAGAATTAGAGACTTCTTGAGTAAGACTGAGGTTCATCTCATCCTTTTATCATATTGCAATACCACTCAGAGGATTGAATCAGACACAGCTGAAAAAGGAGGAATGTAAGGAGCTTTAACTCTCTGATGGGGGAAAAAGAAACTGAGTTTTCCAACATGTGTCAGGAGTACACCTGTAAGTGTATGTAGACCAAATAAAAAGCAGCTACCTAAGAATCCAGAAGAAAAAATAGAACTGAGCTTTGTTGTCGTGTTGTAAATCCCATGAAAAGGAATACTCAGTGCAAATACCATTTACACAGAGCAGTGCACATGCCTTTTGTGGTGCAGAGTCCTCTCTCTATTCCAGTTTAGTGAAATGCCTCAGCCAGCACCTCATTGTAGGCGTGAGTGTAAGTGCATCCCTTAAGGAAAGCTGTTTGGAGTTCTACCTTAAAGAGAACAGAGCTACCTGGAGTATGTGTGGTGGCTTGTGACCAGTGAGAGGCTGTGGTGTGTGCAAGGTGAATTGGTTAACCAATTATGTGGTGGCACGTTGGATGTGAGAGTGTGGTGGTGGGTTTTTTGCTTAGCCTCGTTGATCTGAAGGTAATCTGCAACGGTATGACCTTCTCCTGGTCCTGGATTATCAATCCATTTAACCTAGGAGAAGTGAGTGCTCAGTGCTTACCCTTACCATGTGGCCTCTGAGAGCCCCCTGGAAGGAACACACAGGGACCACTGGCAAGGGCAGGATCAAAGAGGAAGTTTATTCAGAGGGAAAGGTTTATATGGACTTTGGAGGGATACAAATTCACCAATAAGGGACAAGGGGGAGTTTGGCTTTGTGCCAATAGGGGTAAGGGAATTTACATTCAATGGGAGAGGGTTACAGGAAATATGAGGTAACTGTTCTTCTCCCAGCCCCCTGGCCTGGCAGGGGTTTATGGGAAGAAGAAGGCAATGACTATGCAGTTTTTACATTTAATACATTTAAACCACATTAAAATCATCAGCTGTTTGAGCATTCTCAGTGGCTGGTGTATTTTCTTCATCCATCCATTTCTGGCATGACTTCCTCCAAGTCATGTATTGAGAATGCATTGCTACAAGAGAGTATAAGGAGTCTGGATGTTACTGCGTGAGAATTAGATCTAGATCTACTGGTGTAATAGGAACTTCTAGGAACAAACTACTTCTACTATGAGCTATGAGAACTGTCTGTTAATCTATCTTGAATAAACTCCCTAAGTTATGAGCCTTCCGATCAAGCCTTCTGATGTCTGCTGTGCCTGAGCTCTTCCGACCGTCAGTCCACAGCCCAGCTCGGTATGGGGGCTCCCCTATACCTCCTCAGTTGTTTTAGGAGATAAAGGGCTTTGATGTGCTTGGCTAGAGGAAAAGCTGACTTTCCTACTACTGCAGGAAGTGAATATGCACAGTACCAATGAACATTCCCTTTTTTGCCTGCCCTAAATTCCTACTGATGAATGCACTTTGGTTCTCAAGGCCTAATACAAGTACCATGAAATCAGTGTAAGGCTGTGGTCATGCCAGTACACTCTTAAACTGCTCCCAAGAGAGTGCTGTGAGCCACGTGAGAGTGAAGAGACACGAAAATACATATTTTGGAGTCCGTAAGAAAGCGTGGTGAGGGATGGACACAACTAACTTGAGGAAGATGATTGCACCAGAGGAAACATAGAGCACTCTGTGGTACATTTCTGTTATTAACAAGAGCATTTAGTGACAGAACAAGGGGGAATGTTTTTAAACTGAGAGTAGGTTTAGATTAAATAAATAATAACATTTTCCCTGGGAGGGTGGGCAGGCACTGGCACAGGTGCCCAGAGAAGCTGGGGCTGCCCCATCCCTGGGAGTGTCCAAGGCCAGGCTGGACAGGGCTTGGAGCAACCTGGGCTGGTGGGAGGTGTCACTGGCCATGGCAGGGGTGGAACAAGATGATCTTTAGATCTCTCCAACTCAGGCCATTCTATGATTCTATGTAAGACATGAACCTAAAAACAATTTCCAGTGAAGCTTTTTTTCCTTCTGGCCTGTATTAGTTACATATTCACCTATGACAGGAAGGATACTCCCTGTTGTTATCCCTTTTCCTTTGGAAACCAGGACTGACTGGGGTTTAATTGTGCCTTTTGTTTACTGGCACAGCAGGAGCAGCTGCCCCTGGAATGCGATTCCAGCCCCTCAGATGCCCATTCAAACACTGGGGATGAAAGTGTGTATGACCTGTGAGCATTCTGTGCCCCAAGGAGGCCGCAGTCTATTCTCCAGCACATCATTGCCGTTCCTTTTGCCTCTAGACATCTCCTGAGAAATTGCTCCTGGGGCTCAGGTATTAAAGTGAAAGGAAAAGTCTTTTGGAAGAACACTGGGTAAATTCTTTAATAGTAACCAAGTTCAGAGTAATGCACACATTGTGTGAGATAAGCCAGTTTGTGGCCATTTTTGTACCCAGGAAAATAAGGACCAATATTACTTCACTGGCAAAGTATCTCCAGCTGAGAAAAAAACCACTTGAGTATGTTCTTAATTTTAAGCACATGAATAGATTCATAGCCCTTCAATTTCTGTTCTTTATTACTATGTAACATTCTGAGCTCCTTTCTCAGAGATTTTACTTCCTATTTCTTCTAATCAGGCAGAACTCCCAATAATTCCATAACACTCTTGAGGCATTATGCAAGCTATTTATAGGTGCTTTCAACAGAAATAACGTGGATAAATCTCTCCTGCAGAGACTTCCAAGCAGGAGCAGCAGGGTGCAACATTCCCTCTGCCCCTTTTCTGTGAATCCACACTGAAAACCAGAGGGGCAAGTCAGGCCACTTCAAACCTGTGAAGCATCTGCTGACAGTGCCATGCTGACAAATGGAATAATGGAATCAGTAAGGCTGGAAAAGATCTCTAAGGTGAGTCCAACCATCAACCCAGCATCACTGTGTTCACCACTCAGCCATGCCCACAACTGCCACATCCACCTGTCTTTTGAATGCTTCCAGGGATGGTGATTCCACCACTGCCCTGGGCAGCTGTGCCAATGCCTGAACACCTTTCCAGTGAAGAAAGTTTTCCTAATATCTAATCTAAACCTTCCCTGGTGCAATTTGAGGCCATTTCTTCTTTTTCTGTCACTTGTTAGCTGAGAGAAGAGCCTGATACCCACCTGCCTCCTGTCAGGGAGTTGTAGAGAGCAAGAAGGTCCCTCTGAGTCTCCTTTTTTCCAGGCTGAGCCCCCCAGCACCTTCTCATCAGATTTTTGCTCCAGACCCTTCCCCAGATCCATTGCCCTTTTCTGGAGATGTTCCAGCACATCAAGGATTTCAAGTATGGCATCTCCAGTGCTGACAATCACTAGTCCTGCTGCCACACTCTTTCTGATCCAGCCCAGGATGCCCTTGGCCTTCTTGCTCACCTGGGCACACGTGGGCTCATGTTCAGCCACAGGCAGGAGCACCCCCAGGTCCTTTTCTGCCAAGGACTTTCCAGCTACTCATTCCCCAGCCTGGAGCACTGCAGAGGATTGTTGTGACCCAAGGGCAGCACCTGGAGCTTGGCCTTCTTGGACCTCATGCAGTTGTCCCCAACCCATGGATCCAGCTTGTCCAGATCCCTCTGTGTGCAGAGGTTTGCTGGTTTCTGGCTGAATTGCAAATTGTATTTGTACAATTTAGTCTGGTTTGGGATGAAAAGAGAAGGTTCACCCACAGATAATATCTTCAGAAGATGATGGATGTATTTAGCTGGAACAACCTCCTCTAAAAATAGATTGCTGGTTCTTTTATTTTGGCAGAGAAACAATGAGGTGTGGGAAGAGGAGAAAGAGCCTGAGAAACTCCACATCCACTGCTCCCAGCTGAGCTCAGAGGCAAGGCTGGAAAGTCATTTCCTTCCAAGTTCTCCAACCAGGCTTTATCTAAAAATGTTTGAGAACTTATTTATCTTTATCTGAGGCTCCTAAGAAATGCATCTTAGGAGGTTTGGAAACTCACTTTCTCATCATGCCCTGAGTAATCTTTGCACTCAGTAAAGTTCAAGCTGATAAGATAAAGGAACAAAGGACTTAAGACACTAAATTCCTAAAAGTTTCTGAAAATAAGTAGCCAAGGAGAGAAGAGCCAACCTATCAAAGATGTTATATTTATAGAGATTAAATCTATTTTCTCACAGAGCAAAAAGCTGCACTATCATGTTTATGCCATAAGGAAACTGCCATGGAAAAAGGGGATTAAAAACTTCCAGACATGAGGAAATCTTAAAACTTTTGTGGTCTCAAAGAAGTCAGTGCTGAAACAAGCTCTTTGGAAATCACATCCCTGGAATTGCCACCATCTTTACAATAGATATTTTAATGGGAATTTCCCCTCAGTTTCAATCCATGGACTAGTATTTGTAGGAGAATGGGAATATCTGTTCCTCAGAAGAATCTTTTCTTCTTATTCTTCACATAAATAAATGACTTTAAAATAACCCCAAATTTTTCTAACATTTCCAGTACTAATACACAAGGGACAAATAGAAATGAATGTTCTAGTTTTGTTCAGATTATCTTGCACTTTTCCCTAACTCCTTTGTCATTAATGCAGTCATATCTAGCAGTGAAATGTGAGGGTGATTTTGCATTTTCAAGCAGTTTGGTTTTCCTTAGCAGGGTCCTTGGGCAACATCTGGTTCAGGCTTTAGTTTGGTTGCTAGAATTATTATTTCAGAGTCAGTGTGAACTCCATACTCAGAGTCAAATTTTGACAACCAAGTAAGTCAAAGTTCACCTGTGAAGAACTTGTAAAAAGCAAAGAACGTCTAAATATGATATAAAGCAAAATTGGATTTGAATTAAAGCCCATTTGAACATTAGAGTTCCTTCCGTACTTCTGTCTCTGCTGTCACTAAAGGAAGGTGATGGTGCACTTCTCTTCCACTGTTTGTCATGCTGGTGTTTGATTGAAAAACAGAGTAATATTTTAGAAAACGTTGGCAAGATGGAAAATGTTTAGAAGGTATTTCACTATTAGAAAGCCCAAAATACTGTTCTTTGTGCTCTTTCTGCTCGGGGCAAAGCAAAGTATAGGGAATTCCTCAATAGACACCTAGTGATGAGGAGAGTAGAAAGCATTAATTATGAAATGAAAAGGATAATAGCTCATTTTCTCTCACCATTAGCCTTTGCTTGGGTGAATTGGGAAGAGTTACAGGAAAGGGTGGGAACAAGAACATATTGATGCTGAGAATTCAGTGTGGCTGCACCTTCTGCCCTGTAAATGAGCTCACTGGGCACTGCCTGTACCTGCAAATGTGCCACTAGCAAGGATCTCGAAAGAAATAGTTCCTTCTAATCTTCCACCTTTACATGTGACCAGATTAACAATTTGAGCTAATAATCTTTAATAATAAGGACAAGCCTCGTCCTACACCTGTTTGTTAATATTCTGTGCTGGCTTTACTCCAGTGTTGCCATTCAAAAGGAGACCCAGGACCAGGTCATAGGAGAGTTCTTTCCAGAAACAACTCCAGCAGTGTGAACACAGTCCATCCCCTGCTTGGAGTGCTTCATCTCAAACCCTTTGACACCCAAAAGCCTTCAGGCCACTGCATGGCACCCATGTCCCACAGTGTGCCCACAGCACTGGCCTGGCAAACAGAATTTCACTGCAGTCACCATCACTTCAGTCCCTGTGAACTGAAGAGAAGAATCAAAAATAGACTAAGAGCTGCTCTATTTACTTGGCTGAGATCCCCTCCAAGAGAACATGACCTGAGTAAGTGTGAGAAGGAAAGCTTGGTATGTGGGAAGGATGTTTTTGTTTTCTCAAGGAAGAACAAGATGTGAACTACACTTCACGCAGCTGTGCTGCAAGTGAGCAGCAGTGATGGCACGAGGGCTCAGAGCATCTGCTCCCTCATTCTGGGGTCAGTGGAGCGCAGTAGGTGCACCTCGAGAGAGCATCATAATCTGCTGGGGTGGATGCAGGCATAATCTCAGCATATGTAGCAACATCTATCACATAACACACAGCAGAAAGAGTGGATTTGTTGTCAGAAATGTCAGCAAGGCTGGTATGTCCTGATTGTGCCAGGCTTCTTGCCTAAATGCAGTGCCTTTGCCTGCTGGACTCGTGCCTGTCTGACCCAGTGGTGTGTATGTCCTGATTCCAGCCTGTGGCACCTGCTGGAAAGCCTTACTGGGTTCACTGCTTGTGTATTCACACTTGATGGACATGTTTTCCTTCAAAGGACTCAGGCAGCCTCCTTACAGGATCCCCACGTGCCTTTCCAGCTAACCCTGGACACAAAATCCACCCCTGTGCTCACTCAGTGCAGAAGCAGATGCTCTGTGGCTTTCAGAGGTGAGTTTGTGTGGTTTGTGTTTGGATATGTGGAGTCTGGGGAGCATTAAGCACAGCACCACCAGCCAGGGGAAGGAAGTGGCTGCCTTGCTCTGCTCTGGGGCAGCCTCATCTCCAATGTTGTGTGCATTTTTGGGCACCACAATGTAAAGAAGGCATGAAGCCATTAGAGGTTATCCAAAGGAGGGCCATGAGGATGGGGAAGGGTCTGGAGGGGAAGCCTTTTGACAAGTGGCTGAGGGCACTTGGTCTGTTCAGCCTGGAGAAGAGGAGACTGAGGGGAGACCTCGCTGGGGACTTCAACATCCTCAGAAGTGGCAGCAGAGGAGCAGGCACTGATCTCTTCACTCTCTTGACCAGTGATAGGACTTGAGGAAACCGCATGAAGCTGAGTCAGGGGAAGCTTAGGTGGGATATCAGGAAAAGCTTCTTCCCCCAAGGGTGGTGGGCACTGAATGGGCTCCCCAGGGCAGCAGGCACAGCCCCAAGGCTGGCAGAGCTCCAGGAGCATTTGGACAATGCTCTCAGGGACAGGGTAGAATTGTTGGGGTGTCTGTGCAGGGCCAGGAGTTGGACTTTAATGGTCCTCAGGGGTCCCTTCCAACTCAGTATGTTCTGTGATTCTGACTGGTACGAGAGCTCTCCAAACTGCCTTTGTTTCACCCAGACCCAACATTAGTTTCTATTGATTTCACTCTTAGATCCTCACTCCAGAGGGCAATATGCTAAATTGAAAAGCCTAGTTAAATGGAAAAAGGCATCTGAAAGCAGCCCACCTGCCAAACCCTTCCCTGCAAACACTGGGTCCCACTGCAGGTCCAAGTTCTGTGTTGCAGCATGTCCCTTGAGCCCTGAGCTGGTGGTTGTGCCCCCAAGGCAGTGGGACTGAGCATTGCTTGCGGTGTGCTCTGACCTGACCTGACAACATCTGACCCTGCAGTGATGACCACAAGCTCCTGCTCCCCACAAGCACAAAGGGCCAGGCTGGGGCTCTGATCCTGCTGTCCTTGTTGCTTCCCAAGGAATGCAGTGTCAGGCCCTGTGTTTTGCATTATTATGCAATTTGGAAGCACTAAGGAGGGGATGGAGGAGTCTCAAAGCAGCTTTTCCCTCAACACCAGCAGGAGAATCTCTCTTCTGTGTGCTCTCTCCAAATTATGTGCATTTAAATGTGAAATGTACTCAGTGCTTCAGTTCTTTTCTGCCTCTTTGGTGCAGTTTGAGTTCTTCAAAAGCCAAGACCCAATTCAGACACACACACACGTGTAGGAGCACATACACCCAGCCACACACATACACCAAGGGCCCATTTGACTTTCCAAATATTTTTAACACAAAATCAAGCACGCATTTGAGTCTGCACTGTAATTACAATCAGCATCTTCTTCTGGGGAGATAAAAAGAGAAAAGTGGGAATCAGGAAAAGGGAAATGTTACAGGCCTTTTCATTAGGGTTTTCTGTATTTAAAGAATTTACATTTTTAACCAGTGGCACATCTATTTCATACCCCATAAGCTCTGAGGATCCTTTGGGATAAACAGCCTGAAAGCTGTCATTTCAGAACAATCATCTATTTTCTGTTTATTGTAAGTTTGCTTTTTTTTTTTGCCACGGTGTTTTGCGTGTGGCTGGAAATATTTGTTCAAAATGATAATTTTCAAACAGCTTGTTCTGTTTGGACATCATTTGTTCAAGAGAGCTGCTTCTGGTATGAAAATAGAGGGACCAGTGCCAGTTGGTTTCTTTGGGATGCAAGTTACAGCACTAAACTCCCTGCCTGCCCTAAAGGCGGGTGTAAGATCCCATAACAGTGTTCCTGCCAGAAAGGAAAACCTGCCATGATTTTCAGAATTCCAGGAGAAAGAGCTGAAATCTGTGTGTGGAGAGATGTGCAGATCATGAGTTCAGTGTTTGTAATTCAAGTTCAAGGTGATGGCCACTCATTTTGCACAGGAACTAATTGATTCCCATGTGGAATTAGTGGATGGTCTCATTCTGCTTCTCATCAAACAATATTTGCATCCCTGCTACTGTAAAGCACATCTGGGCTGAATATTTGGAACTTTTTGGTATGAACTACTCTTTAAATTCTACAGTCTGACATCAGCTTGCACAGGAGGATTTTTGTCCATGTTTTGCATTTTAATATTAACAGGAGAAAAATACTCATATCAACAGTTATGACTTTTCTGTTCAATGCAGAAGAAACAAAGAGGAGTAAAGTCCCTTCCTCAACTCACTGATGGCTTTTCAACAGGTTATTAGTATCTTTGAGATGCTAATGAATTAGGGCTGGGGCAGGATGGAATACTAATTTGCAACTTCTTAGCCCAAGAGTAATATTCTGTTTTCTTAAAGACACAGATTATTTCTGCCCTTGTCTCCAGTCTAGATTTAAGGTAATCCATTTGTAGGCCAAAACTCAATTCCCAGGCCTTAAACTCATTGCAAAACTGTTGTTACTGTGAAACAGCATTGATTAAAAGTATCCTCATTGAACCTTGGAAGAGTCTCCTCAATCTCAAATACTTAATGTTTAGTCCTTCCTCCTCCAAATAAACATATTGTTTGCTGTTCAATTAGTTCAACTTCCCATGTGTTTGACTTTGGATACTGTGGGTTGCAATAACTCCTTCTGTAAGAGTGTTCTGTCCAAATAGTGAATGTAAAACACAACAACTACTCGGAGTAGTTGTCAATAAAGACTTTCCAAAAGGCACCAGCAGAGGCTGATTCCAATGGGATGAAGTTCATCAAGGCCAAGTGCAGGTCCTGCCCTTTGGCCACCCAACCCCCCTGCAGCGCTCCAGGCTGGGCACAGAGTGGCTGGAGAGCAGCCAGGCAGGAAGGGACCTGGGGGGACTGAGGG
>JAWWLZ010000025.1:18393868-18443849 GCA_035041345.1 Poliocrania exsul
TGCCATGATCTGGTAAAGGGAGTGGAGTTGGCCCAAGGGTTGGACTTGATGATCTCGGAGGTCTTTTCCAACCCAATGGATTCGGTGTATCTGTGATTCTATGATTCATTCTTCTGATTCTGTGGCCTCAGATGTCACAGCCAGCAACAGGTTCCTGCAAATAGTGACTTTTGTGTAGATTTAAGAGGATGAGTAAGATCTCCAGATGCTGTTTGTTTGAAACCTGTGGTTCTTTTGATGGACCCAATGCTGTGTTGCTCCCAATGCCCTGAGAGAGCTGACACAACAGTCAGATGTTTTGGAAAGGAGTGACTTTCCCACCACTAAAAGCATTATTAAGAAAACAGGGTTATTAATGTCTTTCATTATTACAAAGCATCCTTGGGACCAAAATATCAGTAGCAGGATGGTCCCAGCAGCCTCAGTACTGTCTCTAGGCAAGCCCTGACGTTTGCCCCAAGGGCCTTCTGCTGAGAAATGGTGGGACAGAAAGCAGAGTTGATGCTTGTGAAAAAATACTCATGAACAGGTTTGTTGGTGTTTGGTGGGACAGGAGCAGGGAGACTGATCTAAGAGGTCTTGCAGCTAAACACAAGGCATGAAAAGAATCTCTGTGTTCAGATATGGTCATTTTGCAAAAGTGTTGGTGTGTAGCCAGCGTGTCCTCACCTCAATAGTACTGAGAACAAGGCCAGTTTGCTGCTTTCAAAAATAAATATTTCAGAAGTTATTTCCATAGAGGAAAATTATTAGTTACTATGCTCTTGTGATGTACAAATAGAAAGTGCACGTGCTATGTCCTTGTAGCTGGATGAGTTCTCTATGAAGAGGATTATTCCAAACAGCCATTTCTAGGTGACAGTTGAGCTGTAATTCAGCTCTGGACTGCAGCAACTTGCAGCAGTCTCATGAAGTGGGGACTGCAGGCAATGTGGTGACTGCAGCTTACCTTCCCCGTCCACAGCAGTCTCACCCTGCTCTCAATATTTAATGGAAGTATGGGAGGGTGAAGCTGCAGCTAAGTTAGTTAATAACCCTTTTCCTTCATCTTTTTAATATCTCATATTTTCTTTTGTCACATCTCATCTGTGGTGTGCTCTTAACTGAGGTTTTGAGCTGGGGGTGTATTTTATTCCAACTGTTAATCCCATAAAAATGTCATCCTCAGCTAGTTAGAAAAGCTCTGTGAAGTCTTGTCTGGGAACAGTAATAAAATAGATTTCCTGCTGCAATATAGAGAAAAGATTGTATGCCTGCCTTTGGGTACACATGATGAGCTCTTGGATGCACAGAAAACATTTGAGTTATAGGTGACAAGTAAGAGCACATGGGAATACTTAAGATACTTTCTTATTCAAGACTCCAAGTCTTTGCAATGAGTTTGAAATCATTATAGGCCCAAGCTGCTCACTCTTCTTCTGCAGAGACAGCACCTTCACCCTTGGCTTTTGCTGTTGCTGGAATAATGAACCTTTCCTTCCCTACCTGGCAATTCATGAATCCCAGAATCACTGCATGGCTGGTCACAGGAGCGACAGGATCAGATATTCCCTCTCAAACAAGGCAGGACAAGGCACATCACCAGCCTAACAAACGAATTGGAAGCTATTTCTGACTTAAAGCCTTACTTTTGAAAGAAACCATAATGAACATAGAGCTTTCTTTGTGCACTCTGGTTGGTACTTTGGAACTGGGGCTGGTGAGTCTCTGGAATTGCTTTGCCAAGAGGTCCATAGGCAGCTCAGTCCTAAGGGTCTCCAATGACACTGTCCCCAAGCCATGGGCTGCAATGGTCATTGCAAGTGAACAGGAGATTCCTCCCAAAGGCAGCAGATCTGTCCCTTCAGTCCTGCCCATCTTTTGCAGAAGGGAAGGTTCAGTTAATAAAAACGTGTCAGAATTGAAGCTCCAAGCTGGTTCCAAAGCCTGCAGACATCCCATCTCCTGCAACCTTAAGGAAGCCTGCATTGCATTTCCTTTCAAAAAGTATAAATAGGAATCCTTCCAGGGGCCTTAAAAGTGTATTTGAAACCACAGGAAGCTGTGTCAGGCTGCTAATGGAGCAGATGTAGCTCCATGTCCATGCCAGGAACCTGATTCTGCTCTTACACGGCTGAATTTATGGTTTCTTCTCTTGCTTTGTCACCTGTAAAGAACGAATCCCTTTGGAGGTGCATTGATTTATGCCATTCTTCCCAACACACCACATTTCAAAACAGAGCAGGGCTGTGAGGCTTCATAAGGACAGCCATGAAATATTTCTGTACAAGACTGGTAGCAAGATTTAATGTTTGTTTCCTGACCTTCATCACTTTTTTCCCTGGCTTTAATTGCACCAAATCAAACCCCCTTTGAGCACATGGAGGCCCAGCCATGCCCTTGGCATTCCCTGTGCATGGCTCTGCTGTTAACAGGGGAGTGACACTGCTTTTGACAGCTTTGCCCTGTAGCATTTTTTTCCTGTGGACTATATTTGTGCACTCCAGTCTGTAAGCCCTGAGAAGGACTTGCAACATGAAATTCTCCTTGGTTTTCTCATGTAGCAGAAAAATTACCAGAAGTCCCAGCTCAGTAATTGGAAAGACTGAGCATCTCACATCTTGCTTCAAAAAGAGTCAGGCAGGCAGACACTCAAACAACAAAGTGTTTGCCTGGCTCAGGCATGCATGCTGCTTGGTATTTGGGATTTTTACCCATGGTATAGCTTGAGAAGTGAGTGGTGCTGGCTCAAGCAATCCTACAGGCCAGTGGGATGCCCTGTAAAATGCCATGGGAAAGGCTGCTGGCACTCCAGTCAAAGGAAAAGGTCCAGTGACACTGATGGAGTGCTCTGCTCTGGGTACCAAGTTTTGCATGAGGGGGGAAAGGAGAGTTCTGTGTGTGAAATGAGAAACAGGACTTGTACAAATCCTCACTTTAGTGAAGATATCGGTATAGAAGGAACCTTCAGTAAAACACAACAGGCCTTTACTGAAACCTGTGGGGAAACTTGTTGCTCAGAGCAACTTGCAGCTTTGAAGTTGGAAACAGCTCTTTGAGCATCCTTGTCCATCGTGAGGGATGTGGCAGGAGCTGCAAACACACACATGGCAGGCAAGGGAATAGAAAATGGGTATACAAGGATTTATTTGCCAGGCACACCGAGCCCTTTCCCAAAAGATTCCTCCCAGCAATGGGGTTGCTTCTGGAACTAGAGTGAATAGGCCAAGCTGGAGAAAATAAACTGAGGAATTGCAGTGGTAAAAAAAAGTAAGAGGAAAGGGATGTATTGGAGGCAAACCTGTTTTGCCTAAAATGGAATTGAAGATTCAATCCTATCTTAATATCTTTGCAATGTATGGAATTTACCAAGCCAGATCTTGAGGTCTAGTCTCAGCTTTTCTCCAAACTGAGAGAGGACCAGGTTTCTGAATTAAGTCCTGAGCATTATACATGCAGCACCCAGTAAAAGAGCACTCTATCCACTTGTCAGCAAGTAACTGAGAATGTTCCTGTAGCCCCAAGTATTTCCCTCAGACATTTAAAATAAAAATAAATCCATGAATAATAAGGCCTTTCCCTGCTTTTCTTCTGTTCCTGTCCAGAGGTAGTTTATATCAGCTCAGCTCTGCCCTCTTCAATTCTCTGTGAAGTGCAAAAGGGTGGCAACATTGCCATCAACATTTTCCAGCCTCTGTGCTTAGCTGACCAGTGATTAAAAGAAGATCAAGCCAAGCTTCTTCACACTGCAACAAAATCTACAGTGCATTAGCATCCTGACTGCAAAGTTTAAGAGAAGAGGTTAATATAAAACTCACAGTTGAGAGAGTAAAGAATATTAGAGGTGACATGTTGGCCATGAGCTCTGCTTTAGGCTCTGGGGGGAAAAAAAGCAGAACAAGGTTAGTTCTAACCTTCAAATTAACCTTTTTCTATTTTTTTGCTTCAGCCAGAAGAAGACCTACAGGCCAGGATGTCGGCTCTAATATTTTGTGTGTATTTCAAACATATACTTTGACCCCATTTTTATGGTTTAGTTTTTGGAGTTATCCAATATAATGTGGCCACTGTGCTGATTAGTCTGTTTTACTGGGACTAGAGGAAAGATTAACTATTATTTGTGGGCTGCTTTAGAATTCTTATTTTATTTTAGCTGAACCTAATTGAGTTGTCTAGTATTCACCATGCTGGTTTTTTTCCTGTGGCTCTACTATTTTTTTCCCCTAGCTCTTTGTTCCTTGTTGTTTGCAGTAATCTGATTTCATTTGTTCAGCTCTTGGCGTAGTATCCTAATATAGTCAGCTGCTGCAATAAAGATCTGGAATTTCTGCAATCTGACTAAATATCAATAGACTATTGAACTTTAATATTATGCATACTTGTAATCAAGTCAACTGCTTGAGAATTTGCACATCTATGCATTTAGATGTGGAAAAAATAGTCTGTGTTCATGTAATTAAAGTCTATATCATAATACTTATGCATAAAAAAGCCAAATTGGGTTTATTCAGGCAAGTTTAATTCCAGCACTTCCTCTTTGTTTGGTGCTTGACTTTGCAACCTGAAAGTGATTTGTTATTCCCAATATCCCCAGAGAATGGGGATGTGGAATTGTCTGTGGGCACAGTTCCCTGCTGGTGAGTGTTGGTCGTTAATGAGATACACAGCTATTAAAGGTGGAATAAGGCAGGGGAAGAAAAAGCTGCTGGGCTTTCTCAGCACCAACTTTATATCAAGATAAAAGGCAGTCAGAGGCGAAACATGGCAAGTTTTGAGACCAGGAGGTTTGAGTTCTTTTTGGTGGTATCAGAAAGCTTCAGTCTAGCTGCAAATTGTACAATTTCATCAGCTTGGTATCATTTAGATGGTAAGTCTGGAATTAAACTGTCAGATAGAAATTGGCTTCTTTGTGTTTTGTTTGAATGACTGGAGTGAAAGCAAGTAGCTGGAGAAATCACAAGAAATGCAGAAGGCAAGTTCAACACTAATCAAAGGAAAGATGATGTCTGTCAAAGGATCTTGGTCCACATGGGGTTGGAGTGGCTGAAAGTAGACCAAGGAGGTGTCTTGAGGGAAGTGCGCTGCTGTTCCATGGCTCTTTGTGGTCTTGCACCACTGCTGACAGGAAAGGGATGCTCTGTAGTTCCTGTTGTGACAACCACAGCTGTCACCAGCCATTGTGGTGCAAAGAAATACCACAGCTGTGGTCCTTCTCCCAGCAAGGAAGAGTCCAGGTGAAAGATGAGAGACAGAACTTACACTCCAGGGAAGTTGTGTTGTCAAAGGCCAGATATGCAGTGCTGACTTTTTAATATATATCTCCAGTAGAAAACATGCCTCTACCACCAAGAATTAAGAGTCTTAATATTTTAGATGGCTCAGATTCTCTGTGTCTCACTTACCACAGAAAAACACCTCCCTGTTTTCTCTATTCCAGCACACATACTAACCTTCCCCAACCAGACATGTCTTTCATTTGGTCTCCAAGTCAAATTCTGGCTGTGGGAAGAAGAAATGACCAGAGGAGCAGGTTCAGGTGTGCAGATTTGTTGGGGAGTATGGGGCACAAGAAGGACAAAGCCAGGAGGAAACAATTGCTATGCAGCAATGGATGAGTTCTTTTCATCTGTAGCCTTGTGTATCTGTCATTAGACACCAGTCAGATTGTGTGTCCCAATAGACACCAATCAGATTGTGCAGGTACCTCCTTTTTCCTGCTTGAAGACCCAAGTGAAAAGGCATCAGCCAAGATACAGGAACAACTCCTACCTGGGCAGAACATGAGGGGATCAGATACATCACCAGCTCCACAGGAACATGGAAGGGTTTTTGGTGGGGAGGATTTGGTGGGATTTCAAACCCAAGGTAATTTATGAGAAATAAATTCTTCTTCCCAGCTACAGAACCAATTAACTTGATTAGCACTAGCATCTATTGGTGGTTGCTTGCATCATTTTCCTACTGTTTCATACCTTTCTGTGTGATGGCCTCTCTTTAAAACACTTGAGTCTAGGAAGGTGTGATGAGCTTCCCTACAGTATCTGACACAGTTGCTCTCTTCCCCTTATTTCATGCTCTAGTTTGTTTTCTAATTCAGTTCTGCCACAAGGAGCCACTTCCTCCTCGTGATGGAGAAGCTATAATGATAATTGTCTTTTGCAAAGCAATTCCAGGTAACTAATCAGAATAATGATAGCAGCAGCTGCAACTTCTAATGAAGTTAGAAACTGTCAACCTCACAGGAATCATTGTCTTAAAGAAAAAAATTTAGCCCAATAAATCATTGTTATCATGATGGACCCTACATTCTTTGCCACTTGGAGGGAGATGCAAAGAAGCTCACTCTGGTTGTCATATCAAGGGACTTATATTTAGTATTTGCAGATTTGTGCCTGCTGTCTGAAGCCTTTGCACTAAAATACTGTCCTTAAAGCAGTGGACCATGTGCTCTGCCAAATGTTGTGTGCTAGAGAGTTTGAACAGCTCTCACCCTCCGAGACTCTCAGCAAAGCAAGCAGGCAACACTTCCAGCCTGGTTGCTTCAGACACCACGAGGACCAAACTTATGTAGGGCACACAAGAAAAGCTGCCAAAGGATCGATTTCTTAACTGGAATAATTGGTATGTATGTTAGGAAGGGAAACAGTCTGCAAAAAAAAGGATGGAAACTGCAATGTCTTTGAATTCTGCCTTTAAAAGGGGAATGCTATTTATAGGATCACCAAAGAAAAGTGTTCTCAATCTTCAGAGTCCTATTTTGTGCTTACACCTTGGACATTGTGTCAGCTTTGTTATGCTTTGAAAAGTGTCCCCATGTGTTACAAACCAGCTCTCCCACACCTCATGAGAGTCAAAAATGGACCCTATGTGAGTGCAGAGAGGTGAATGGGGATTTGTCCCTAACTCTTGAGTAGGCTGAGGGGCCACAGCAAGAACCCCAAACACTGCATTCCCCAAATGCAACAGCCCAACTACTAAACAGCTCTGAAAGTGTCCCAATGGTCAACTCTTCTGTGTGGCATTGGAGTCCTCTCTGAGTCCTTCATTTTCTGCTCTTTGTTGTATGGGGCTTGTTTCCATGGATGTCAGGAACATGGGAATTCTGTATCTTCTATCTGTGTGCAGTGCCAAGGGTCTCTAATTTGCAGCCCAGCTTCATCTCTGCCTTATGCATTGATCAACACAGGATCCACTCCTAAGTGCCCACCCATGCAGGTATTTGCCTGCTTGTTGCAGGCTCAGCTGGGAATTTCTTCTGCATTGCCCTGTGATGACAAATTTTCTTTGAAATCCTAAATGAGGCTCTTTCCAGTGTAAACAATCTGTCTTTAGCTGGAGGTGCACACGAAAATGCTCGGAGGAAGTTCCTACTGAGAATATTTTGTGCTGTTCCCAGCAGATCTTTCTATTATTTCTGTAAATATTTGCTCTGAAGAACAGCAAACAAAGTTTTGGGAGGCTGTGAAAATGTTATTCAAAATTATGGGTAATATTCAAGGAATGTTCTCTTGAGTCACTATCTACTCTCTCCTGGCTTCTTCTTTCCTTTTTTTTTTTTTTTTCCCCTTCTTCCTGGCAATCTGGTGAATCTAAATTGAGTTTCTGTATCAAAATATTTCAGGAGTACAATTGCATACAAGCACATCTTTATTATTTGTATGGCAGCTCTGTCTAAGGACCAAGTGCTCTGTTAACTGCCATACATGAACAGAAGACAGTATTTTCCCCTGAGGACACTCAATATCATGATTAAAGGCAATATAATGATTAAACATTAATCAAGAGGCAAAGTTGCCCCCATTTTCAAGCTGGAGAATGAGAAGCAGCTTGCACATGGCAGACTTGTGAGCCAGAATTCAGTCTTGACATAAGTCTTTTAATGGTCAGTTGCGTTTGTGTCAAGACACTCCTTTCTGTACCTGGATATTGTGTAGGTGAAAAAAAATAATGTATTCTATGCAGCTCTTTGGTAACATATTGCTTAAGAGATCACAACAATCTTATAAAAGGGCCTTTGATTTATATTTAGCTTTAACATATTTTTTTTAAATTATCATGATTACACTGATAAGCATAAAAAAAATCAAATGAAAAGAAATATAGTAATTTTTATTCTATAATTCTAATTAAAATTTAGACATAGAAAAAAATAGATTATGTCAGATGGGGTGATTCTTCAAAGGAGCAGCAGTATTTGAATTTCAAAATCCTGAGCTGAATTCCCAACATCAACCTCTCAGAAATTAGATGCTAATACTTTTAAAAATACTATTTGACATGTTGGGGGAGCAACTTGTAAAGAGCATGCCTTTGTGCTTTTAAAATTGCAATTGTCATGGTTAGAAATTCATTTAAGGTCTTTAATGGAAGCTGAGATTCCCATGTAATCACTTAGCTCCAGTGGATGGGCTTTAAGAATTATCCCATAAATGCAAACCCCATGGCGTATCATGGAGCCTGGGAAGGCTTGGGAGTTAACGAAGGAGATCACTGATAACCTGCTTGCTATTGCTGAATCTTATCATTTTTATCTCTTTACTGGAAAAAACTCAGCCCCAATGGGAGGGCAGGAGAAACTTCACTGTTATCCAAGGAACTGTTTCCCCTTGCAGGAAAACTAACACAATGCTCTGCCTCAAACAGGTCGGGCTCTATCTAAGCTGTCTGAAATGATTCCTTTGCTAAGGTCCTTCTCCTGCTTCTTCCTGTGCATCCTGCTCTGCTCCCACCCAGGCAGGAGCCAAGTGTAATGTAGCCTTTCTGATTGTGTTTATCTTGGTCACCAAGGCTGCAATTGCTGCACTTGTAGAGTTGGCTGTTTTAGGAAGCCAACAACCAAATCTGTCCAATGGAGTTAATGCTTGAGCTGTAACAATTCCAGAAACAACGCTAGAGAAGACTCTGGCAGTTGGTTTCCAAATGTCTATTTCGAATCTACAATTTTTATCATGTCGTTCCATGAATCTCTTTTGTCTTTTCAGAACAGGGGCCTGTTTTGGCAATTTGGGAGGATTGAACAGGGTTAATTTTCCAAATATACGTGGTCCTCCCTTTAATCTAGTGAGAATGTCTTTCCATACTCTTGGACCACAAATTAGGAAGACACCCTTTGGTAAGCCAAGTGGTATTTCTTCAGATTTGACTGTGACAGTGGTGTTTGATTTACACTGAAAGCTACTACTTTGATAGGCATCAGACAGAGATCCATCAATGGCCAATTGGTGTTTTGGATTTGAATCTGAGGAATCAAATTGGAAGCAAAAGGGTGCTACCCATAATATTGATTTCTTGAGGCTCAATTGAGATTTGAGGAAAACGATAATTTAAATTTTGATCATTGACACACTGCTGTGCCTTGTGGAGTTTAGAACATCATGACAGCAAAGCCCTGGTGGGAACCACTGAGGAGAAGCATTGGGGACCCCAAAGGACCTTGGCACCTGCGACATCCCTGAGCCTCATTGTGTTGTCTTCTCTCTCCAGCTCTTCCAGCAGGTCCCTAATTAAAGCACTGCTGCTAGCATGGAGGGGGTTTTTAAAGTCTTCTGACATCTTCCCAAGTGTGGTGAATAGATCTAATAATTAGACAATGGGATTTTTCTATTCCTGCCCACGTGCACCCCCTTCAGTGACTGTTGCTTGTGATTCTATTATTATCTGGCATATTCCAACAATGTTCTTGCTTTTAAAGGGTTTTGGGGAGCGCAGCAAAATAGCAGAGAAAAAATTCAGATGTATGAGCTAAAGTTGGAGAGAAAGGACAATGGACCTTATGTTCTTTTCCCCATATCAACAGTCCCAAAGTGTTTAATGTCTCAACATACCATTCTCTAGTAGCACAATAATTTTACATGCCCATATTTAGAGCTGGAATGAAGTCTCTTCTTTGTTGTTGTTCCTACACAAATTTTAAATTGGAATAATAAATGCTGTGAGTAATTTCAAATGCTTTTCTTACTATATGCTATGTGGATGCCACTGATTCAACTTCTCATCTGCATATAGTGCTTATCTGAATCCCTTCTGACTGAGAATCTCAGTCTAAGTTTTCCAGGCTAGTAAAAAGAACATACTGCTTGTGCTAAATAAATTTTAAACATCAATATCTGTGATGCACATTTTACTTGAGAAGGTAGTTGTTCAGAAGACCTTTCAAAATATCATAAAGGAAATCAAGTCTATAAATTCTCTTCCTTAATGTTGTTTCTGTTATATAGAAGTTGTTTTACTTTATAAAGTGGTTTGTGCAGTGAAGTAGAGGGGCAAAAGCGTGTGGGTCTACACGTTGCTCCTGTCCTCAACACTGTCACCCTGTCATCATCTCTGTCATCTCTGGGTGTGCCCTCAGTCATAAGTAAAACTTGTAATTCCTCAGTGTAGAAGGGAAATGGTGAAATCCAAAAGTAGGAGCACTTCTAGTTTTGAGTGCTGTTATAGCTAAAAACATGAAATATCACATACAAATAGGGGGAAAAAAACACCCTATAGTGCATAAGACACAATTACATCCTCTCTCTCTTCATTATAGAGTCTAAACTGGCTAAAATATCAAATGTAAGGAAGAGAGTAAAGGTTTTCTGAATCAAGGCTTATCCTTATTTCAAGCTACACAAGTCTCCTCTAATTTCACAATTATGAGACTGAAGATGTTAAGATGGAAAATATAGTAAAGATCAGAGATCAAAAGAAAAAATTTCTTCTCTCCAAATCAAAAAATCTGACTCACATGAGTGAGTATATTTTTTTATAATTTCCATTAAAATGACTAGAAATGAACAACTAGGTTGGGGGTGGGAAGGAGTGGATCCAAATATGGCAAAAATTCTTTATATTCTCTGCGTAATTGAAAGATATTATTTTGAGTTTAAATGAAAGAGACCTTCCCCCACAGCAAAAGTGATGCAATTAAATTATAGCACCAGCTTCTAAACCCTGGGCTGCCTCTGACTCCAGCCTGCCCAGAGGATGGAGGATTCTGATGATGTTTTTTGGTTTGTTTGGATGCATATGTGCTTCTCCTCCTCCCAGTCCTAAGGGGGAAGGACTTTTCTCCATCCTGACAAAACTCCATGTCTGAAGAATCTCTCTGAACTTGGGACTGGTTGCTGGATGTGAATAAAACAAATACCGTTGCTCTTTCTGGCAGTTTTGCTTTGAGTTTTTGGCAGAAGTAGAGCAGTTCTCTGAGTTTGAATTGTTCTGGTCTAGGTATCATCAAAAGTAATTCTTTTACAGGGTAAATATCAGCAGGTACCAAATGAGGTCAGTCCCCTCAAAAAGGAACATAACTCCTAAGAAATTATTGGTCAGTGGAGAGAAAGGCCGTGGTTAAACTCTCACTGAACTCACTGGTCAAAGAGTTTTTGAAAAACTGAGAGGACACTGACACAGGGAATATTTTTTCTGTGATTTTTGATCACCCTCAGATGTCTATTCAATGTGCTAATTAATCCTTATTCCAAAAGCTTTTTAACCATGGCAAATGAAGGATATCACTTTGTGTTTGAAATGGAGTACATCATCCAGCAGAAGAGGAGCAGAATTCCCCAAACTAATTGTAGGGTGTTCAGGAGTTAATACACAGCAGGTTTGAATGTATGTTCTGTTAGATTATGCTCAAAACAGCCTGTGTAGGGAAAAAAAAAAGTAGAACCTTTTCTCACCTGGAGGTTAATTATCAGAAAAAAATTCTTTGCGGAGAGAGTGCTCAGGCATTGGAATGGGCTGCCCATAGAGGGGGTGGATTCCCCATCCCTGGAGGTTTTTAAAGTGAGCTTGGCTGTGGCACTGAGTGCCATGATCTGGTGCAGGGACTGGAGTTGGCCCAAGGGTTGGACTTGATGATCTCGGAGGTCTTTTCTAACCCAATCCATTCTATGATTCTATGATTCTATGATTCTATGATCTTCATGATATTACTAAGAGTAGATACAGAATCACTGGCAGTTCTACAGCTGAGGTTGACTTTTATAGGTTGGCAAGGAGCTGTGGGTACAGTGAGGCTGACAAAAAGGGAATGTGTTCTAGCCCTTTGGAGTGGAGGAACTACACAGGGCAGTGTGGAGCAGATAGGGGGGAACTGAAGGGAAAATATTCCTGAGCCTTGAAAGTTAAATAGTTCTTGTTTCACGGAATACAAGAGAAGCACCAGAACTAAAATCTCTGAGCACCTCTTAAAATGGTTTTGTTTAGTTTTATTTCTTTTTCCCAAGACAACAATGTCCTGAAACGTTGATCTTTTATGTATATGTGTAAAAACTGAGTCTATGTTCCTGAAGGAGGAACCAGTACAATTCTTCTGGAGCCAAAGGTATTTTGGAGGTAATTTTTTTTTTAAATATAAGGAGTGTGAACACTGGGCTTCACAACATTATATTGAGACTCAGCACAACCTATTTTACATTTCTTTGCTGCTTTTCATGTTTCATCTTTTGAAGATAATTTAGCATTTTGTTGCACATTATCAGGACAGTGAGCAGTGTATTCTCATTTTCAGGAGCTTTAAGGGGTTGTAGTTGCTCAGCAGCTCTCTGGAGTAGTGACTTAAAAGGCTGTTTTTCCTGTTTATGACCTACACCTTTCCAGGACTTCATGCTTTGAAACTTCAGCTTAGGCTACAGCTAAAGTGACTCCTCTTGCTTTGATCATTCTGTGGAGTGTATGCACATTTTACTCCTTCTTTTCAGAGAGCTCAGCAAAATTTGCTTTCCATTCTTCTCTTTCCTGCCTTGTCTTCTTAATTAAAACCTTTTACAGGGCCATTCTCTTTTTATACTTGTTTAATTCTGAAACAGCCCTATCAAAAGAAATTACCAGTGCACTTGGAGTTGTATCTAATAATGAAATTAAAACCTTTCTGCTGTGGTGGCCTTCAGGTCTCTAATTTTCAGTTTTATTAGGAGAAGAGCTAAGCTGCACAGAGGAGGTGTTGTTGCTCCTCAGATAACCACCCAGAGTGACTGCAAATGAAATGAAACTCTCTCTTGGAGTTTTTCTGTAGAATGTCTCAATTTGACATCCTAAAAATAACCCTAGGAAATGACTAAGCTATCATCTTTAGCCACCTTTTTGAGCTGTTTCTTTAATGCTTTGGATTTAAGAAAGTAAAAGTTTTCTCTTAAGTAATACCCAGCTGGTGCAGATAACCTGTTTGCAGTTTCTATAGGTTTTAAAGTGGAAAAAGTGATGTATCCTGTCCTGTCTCCACCCACCTTTGAGCACAAATACAGACACAAAATATACCCTTTCCCAATATAATGGCAATCCTCCAAAGGAATAAAAATACAGTCTCAGGGGTCTGGGGCTGTTTTCTCAGGTTAGGCTTAAAAAGTGAAAGCTTTCTTCCTTCTTTCTTCATCACCTAAATTGATCAGAACCAAAATTCATTCTTTTTCAACAAACAGCAATATCATTGAAAAGAAAAACCCAAAGCCTCAGAGCTCTCACTCCAATGTTTCCACAGTCTTTATATGATTATACAGGAGCTTTATGTGAGAAACAAATTGCTGAAACAGTGCCGTGTTTGCATTCATGTAAACACACTGATAGCTGCTTTGCAAGTAATATATTTTTTATTTTAGTACACTCTCTGAGGGATGGACCAGTGAGAAAGGTATACTCAGTCCAGAAAAACTGCTCCTCCCATATTTCATTCAATTCTGTGCCTTTTGTGGAGACATTTTTTGGCTGCAGTGTATAATTTGAGTTGCCACTCTTCATTCTTTAAACCACCTCCCAGTTTATTGTGAAACACGCTAGCAAAGTGTCTTGGATAGATTTGGATTAAACAAACATTTGCAGTGCTTTTTTTGCCACAGAATATTATCACATTCAATACCATCTGCCCTATCTTTGCTTTGATGCTACACTGGTGCAAATCCAAGGAACACTTCCAAAGGGAATGGGAAAAGCACTAGACCTGTGTTGCTGTCACAAGATCAGAGCCTTGTGCACTTGGGCCATTTTAAAGAGATGATTTTATAAGGGTAAAATTAGACAAAATTAGGAAGTGTTATCTTAAGAGATACACAGTTCAATCCTTCAGTCAGGTCTGGAACCCATCTGAGCACAGAAATGCCCTGTGGTTAATTCCAGCAGTACCTTGTTGCTGCCTACACTCCCCTAGTCCTCAAATCCCAACCAATCTGGTATAGTTCTGACTCTATGGGAAGTGATAGTGGGTGAAGCCACTCTGGAATTTGGTTCTGAAAGGAATTTTCTCTCTGTTACTGGGCCAAAAAAACATTGTGTAACTGCACAAGCATCTTGGTTGATTCAAGATCTTGAGAGCTCTTCTAAGCTTGGTATGTGCCTTTGCAAACAGCAGGGTTGAGTTTCCTCTGCCCAAAGAGCAGATTGAGCATGTGTTTGGCCTGATGAGAGTCTGCTGCACATGAGGGAGCAGAATCTCCTGAGCTGACTGGCTCTGAAATATATGAAGCCTTCTTTTGGCTCTCAGAGTGCTTCAGCCTCATCCTTCCAGAATGAGGGGTTTCCTGCCTTTGGCTCCTCATCCTGCACAGACTCAAATGTGGAGGGAAAGGTTTGCTCAGAGTGTAATAAGGGTGGTTTCCATTCCAATACCTGCTAGAGCTGTTCTGCACTGTGTCTTTGTTGTGTGTCTCAGCAGAAGGGGAAATAAATAAATCAGCACATATTCCTCTGGCTCATAGCTCCAATTAATGAGTTTTGGCTGGGCTAATTATTGATATGTTCCCACAAGCTATGAAGATTGACTTCTCATGTACTTCAGCAGGAACTGCCACAAACAAGGCTGGTTTTGTCTCTATAGGGGATAGAAGAGACTTACTTAATGTTCACACAACCTATTTCCTATTATTAATAGGCATATGGTAAATACATGGCCTGCCAAAGTTTCTATAGGCTGATGTGGCCCCTTACAAAAGATAATTTTAAAAAATACTCTTCACTGCCATGTAACTTAAAGAGGAAATGCATGTGTCCTTTCAAGACAACATTTACAAAAGCATGATACAGCACAACCTGACTAAATCAACAGAAAATGTACTGAAGGCAAAAAAAATTCAGATGTATATGCAATGTAATTTGAAATCAATAAGCTTTTATCTGCATAAGATTTTTGGCCACTTAGACTAAGGAATGTATATGAAGTCTTTTTCCACTTAGATTTAAATGGATGCAAAAGGAAAACTCTGGCTTATCAACTAGAAAGAATTTCCAATTTTGTTTTGTTTCAAAGGTGCTTGTGAATTTTTTCTCTAAGAGTATAACTGCCTGCTGAGAATGGAAATACTTGCTTTTGTGTTAATTTTCAGTATCTTGTTTGTGCTGAGATTTTAAACAAGATAATGAAAACAAATGCCCCTGCATATGTCACAGAATGAACAAGATGCATAATGGGATGTAATACTGTTTAATGACCTCATGGTGTTTGGGGGAATATATTTGCTCACAAGAATCCCTTGCTGTGAATCTCAGTTCCAAGTCCCAAAAGTTTGATGCTGAATTTCTCTGTTAAATATCAGCATAATGGCCTTTGTGTTTTAAGGCAGGGAATCAACATTGTTACCTGCTGTATCTTTTGCTTAAAGCACCTAAAGTTTGTATAACTCAGAGTAACAGACACCAAAAATCATTTGTAATAACCCCAAACAAGCAGATGACAAAGCAACATGAATGTGTGTTCAGTTTTATACTCAACAATCTTCACCCAGTACCAGGGAAAAAATCATTCATTCAGTAGATCTGAAGTTCAAGCTGAAAATATTGAGTGCAGTGGAGTGATTTCATTCACTGGAAGTGTTCGTGCAGCTCCAGTTGATGTGCTCAGTACAGGGGTTTGATTGGTGTATTGAATTTCCACTCTGTGTTTGCAGAACATGCATGTGGAAAATTAATGATGAGGAAAATTGTCTATCACTCTTTCCCATCAGCAGCCACCACCACGATTTCAGGATGTCTTTGCAGAGACTGTTTGTTGGCACCCTGTGTGCCAGCCTGGTGTAATGACCCAACCCCAGCTGGGCACACCTCCTTGGGCCTGCTCCTCACTGTGCCTTCTGCAGGCACTGGCACTGCTACAAGTCCAGAGCAGAGAGAATGTGATACCAGTGACAAACAGCTACAAAAAATGCCAAGAAAGAGAGAATCAAGTCATTGAACCCAGTTCTCACAACCAAGCTGAGCTTGTAGATGCAGCTCTACAAAGCCTCGGTGAGAGAGCATGAAGCTGTATGGTGGTGGTGGCTGAGGTGGGTTTTATTTCATAGCACCCACAGGCAAGGAAAATTAACCTGTTTTCTTTAATGTTGCCCAGTGTACCTGCTCTTGTGTCTGAGCTCCTGTATTTGCTACTTTTTTAGGCACGAGTATAATCTGATTTAAACATGTACCTTCTGTGTGAACATTGTTCTATGCAGAGCACATTTCAAGTGTCTTGTGGAGCTAGGGAGGACATTGCACTGTTTTTTTCCTGTCAGTTCTTCCAAATATATCTGCATCTTACTGTGTGTCTGTAGAGACTCCTAAAATGAAATTAAGGGAATCAGAGAATTATATAGCTAGTGGTAAATTAGAAGGATACAAAATGTCTTTGAGCACAGAAATAATCCACCAAAACCAAGTTAAGAATCTGTCTCAGAGTTTAACAACACTTGGCTAGGAAAATGTCATTTCTCATACTTTCAAAGTGATTTTGAGGATGTGAAAGCCTTGAAAATTGCTTCCTGAGGGAGCATATTGGACAATAAAGTGGATACAAGTGAGAGAGAAGTTGAGCTTGAGTGAGGTCTGGTTACTAAACATGATTTTGGTCTATTAGTCTCTGAAAAAATAACTAAAAGTGTAGTGCAATTCCTTTTTTTCTCTTTTTCCTGAGGTCAGTTTGCTCCACGGTCAGACTGGACTAAACACTAACCCTGTGTGCAGCAGTTTGTCCTGGGAGATTATATTAATTTGAGCTTCAGGAAAATAAATCCATTTTCCTCACTAATGCTAAACTAATGGAGCAAACTGGAACTCCCAATGCACATGACTGGTGGCCTCCTTACCTGGTGTGATAGTTTTCTCCCTCCTCTGACTGTGGCATTAGATTGCAGTGGAGGTGTGATGACAACCTTAAGGGCAGCCCATACTTTTATAGACATTGCTTTAATAAAACTGACAGAGGTGGGTGGAGGAGACAGGAGGAGCTTCTGGAGTGCTGCTGACAAACTGGTGCCAGCCCTGGGGTTGCCCATTCTTAGGAACCCAAAGCAGTTACAAGAACAGCGTTCCCTGAGCTGCCTGAGCCAAGGCTGGACACCAGAGGCACATCTGACCAGCCTTAGGGGCAGATGTGAACGTTCTGTGATGCAGCTGGAGCAGGAGACACTGCTGTTGGCATGGCATGGCATGGGGCCAAGGTCATTGCACTGGGCTGAGCAGCTCCAGCCCTGCACTCTATTAGTACAATTGCACAACTTTGGGAGTCAAGCTCTCCTCACATGCAGGAGCAGCACTTGGGCCTCTTTCCTCATCAAAGGCAGAGCAGGGGCACCAGAGCAGCAGCTTCTGACTGGGACAGGAGAAGAAATCTGGGTGAAGGGAGCTCTCACTTGAGCAGTCTGATGTATGTTCTGGAGGCCACATTTCATCACCTTTGGGATGCCAAATGCAAAGTTGGTTTATATGTTTAGTGTCAGAAATGAACGTGCCAACCTCTATTAGATCTGCTCCTTGCCTTGATCTTAACCTTTTTCCTCCCTCAGCTATTTGCCCTTGACCATGTTTATGGAAAGCCATGGATATTCTGTTTTAACTAAGAGTTGAAACATTATACAACCACTAAATTCTGAGTTTCATCTTCCACACTAGGAAAGTATTAAATTAAATTGTCCTCACACTTGATGGAGTTTAATTTTATTTTTGTAGTCTTTCAGTGTTTCTCAGACAAGCCAAGTGTCACATTGAGACATGGCTTATGTGTTTATGAAATAATTTGCATTCAGAAGCATCATGTGATGTTTCCTGGACAGTTTTTCATACTAATAAGTGTTTAACTCAAAAGATGATGCAGGTAACCTGAAAGACTAAGGCATAATTTCTGCAAAATAATTCTTGCAAGTCCTAAATAAATAAAATAAATGAGCTCTGAATTATGGCAGTTCTCTGCTTTATTGAACATGCTACTTGCAAGGCCATGAAATATACTTTTTACAAGAAAACAATTAGGGAAATCCTTATTTCTCAGAGGAAAATTTAGTTCTTTCTGCTTCTTGAATGTAGATCAAAGAGATATTGGACACTTATTTTCAAGTAATAGCAGGGCTCAGTTCCAAGTTTGATTTATACCAGTATTTCTCATGCATTGAAAATGTGCACTTGTGCTCCTCTAGCTAAATTAAGTTTTGATTTTCAATTTATATATTTGTCAATCAATAAATATGTTTAATGGTAGCAAATAGACTCTCTCTCCTGTTCTGTAGTTAGTAGACTTTCTATGGTTTCTGTGTGTTAAATAGCAAGTGGAATGCTCAAGGGGCAATGCAAGAGCCCGAAGTCCCAGCTGTACCCCATGGAGGCTGGGGGAGTCTCAAAGAACTGGTGGTTGCTGCCAGAATTCACTGGATCCACTGGTTCCCTTCCAGAGTGCCAGTGGATTTGCTGTGAGTGTGCCTGAGGATGGACATGACCTTTGCAATTTGCCCTTGGTGCATGATCTCTGTTTTCCAATGGACTCTTCAAATTAGGTAAGGGCAATCACAAAGTCAAATCTGCTGTTTTGCACCCATTCTCTTAAATGGTTCTACATGCTCAGCCTCCAGGCACAGTGTAACCACAGACCCAAAACTACAAAGTAACAGGTGATTTTCCTTGTGGCTGTTAAGTGATTTGGGGGCTTCCAAGTATTATTTAAAAAAAAAATAGGTCCTAATTACAACCATTTTTTTCCCCCAAAAACAGAGGAGAAGAGGGACAGAAATGTGAAGCACCCCCTTTGGAAGACTATTGGATGAGTGTTGTTTTCTCTGCTTGATGGAGCATGTCTTGCTTACCTGGTTGTGACTAGTGAGTAATTCCTACTATGGATAATGGTGAAGTGTAAGAGAAGCCAATAGAGAAAAGCTAAAGCACCCCTGCCCATGGCTTTTCATTACAGAGACACTTCCTAAGCTTCTCCAGCTGAACCCTTTCTTACACCTTTTGTAGGGAGATTTTTTGTTTCAGGAATTATTTCATTCACAGAACAATCATTAGTAAAATATATTCACCTTGAATTGCTGGGATGGCTTTATATAGTGCATGGTGGTGCTGAGAAACTTTTGGAAGTCTGGAAAGTGGCAAATAGGACAAAAAAAAGGAGTGCTGTGCTCGAAGAGCCCACAATTCATAACCCAGCAGTGGCACCTGCTGCTGTGGGAACCTGAGTAAGTTGGGCAGCATTCCTTTTAGATACACAAATGGACTGTCCAAATTCACAGAGAAAATCTGCTGACCATGGAACAAAGTGGATTCACACAAACTTCAGTTCAAGATACCCTAAAATCAGTTTGTTCTCTCTGCCTTAAATATCCACGGGATTAGAGGGATCTTTGGTCTGACTCTGGGTAGCAAAGCACAGCAGGGTATTTGGGCTGTGGACTGGTGTGTATCTGTATGCAGGTCTGTCACAGGCTGCCGCTCACAGTGTGAGGGGATAGTCAGGACAAGGGGCTTCCATGTATACAAAAGGTCAGCCTGGGCAATGGATAGATTTTTGCCAAAATCACCCATATTTATACATGTATACATATGACTAAATTCAGCTGCTTTCAGCAGCAATGATTCAATTTGCATTTGCAATTATGTTGATTTTGCATGCAAATGAGCTACCTGCTTTGCACATACACTCACAGACCTATTTTTTTCCCTGTGATTGACAGAAAGTGGGGGCCTCCTTTCAGAAGCAGGTTAGTGTTAGAGGAGAAAAATGCCAAAAGTAAAACCTCTTAAAAGCCTTTCATTTGGTTGCCTTCCAAGGCACAACAGCTGCAGAGGGTGATTAGCTTCATGTGGTGTCAGTTGCATTTTTATCCAGCTTTATTCGGTGTTTGTTTTCTCTCCCAGACATTTGTCCTTGCTGAGATTACAGCTGTGTGTGCCCCATGTGGACTCACCACCACAGACATTTTGCCTGGAGGGAAAGAATTCAGCCCCCAGGAAGGGTATCCACCCAGGAAGGGCAACCTCTGCCCTCCCAAGCCTCAGGGTGTCTGTCACCCCCTCCCCTGGGAGGTCACTGAGCTTTGCTCCATGGTTAAATGCTGACTTCTCCTCACCGTTCTCCTCCGGCAAAAGCTCTCTGTGACCTGTGGAATCAGTCAGCAATCTCTGTGTCTCTTGGGGTAGGAGGGAGGAACACGGTGGTACTTGTGACCCCCCTGCAGTCAAAGGATCCAAGGCAGCAGTCCCTGAGCTGCCTCCTAATTACTTGTACCACACGACAAAAGGTGTTGCAGAGGTTGGAGCAGTTCCCTTCTTTTGACAAGTACTGGCTCAGTTTCTAGCTCCACATCCATTCCTTTTTCTGGCCAATACCCTTTTCCATAGTTCATGCAGAACTACGATGTTTGATGGTTACAGTCATAGTAGGGTAGATTTAGATTAGATTCTCCCCTGTGAGGGTGGGCAGGCCCTGGCACAGGTTGCCCAGAGGAGCTGTGACTGCCCCATCCCTGGGAGTGTCCAAGGCCAGGTTGGATGGGGCTTGGAGCAACCTGGTCTATGGAAAGTGTCCCTGCCCATGGCAGGGAATGGAATGAGATGAGCTTTAAGGTCCCTCCCAATTCAAACCATTCCATAATTCTATTATAATCTACCTTTAAAAGAAAAAAAGCTTCAAAAAGCCCCAGGGAGCTGTATGGATGTGGGCACCCAAAGACCTGGGGTTTGGGCTGGAAGGCCACTTAACTCATTAACAGCTTTCTACCTTTGAACAGGAAACAAACCCAGAGCCTTGCCCAGGCTGTTCTGAGCACTTTGGAAGCTTTGGGAATATCAGTGGTACACTCTCAGACTATAGCATATGAAGTAGCAGAGTAATAGCATCAAAGGTATTTATTGACAATGTTGGAGGCCAGCCTGTTCATACTGGGCAAAAACTTGCCTAACTTGTTTGTGTAAAATAAGCCATTTTTAGCCTTAAGTTCATAATTAACACCTTCTAATTTCCATATTAATGACTGGGCGAAATCTTGGGCAGAGCTTTTCTTTTTGGCTTCGAATTTGGATGGTGGTCTCCTGACTTCATCCCTCCGGTGGTCTTGAATTGTCTTCATCACTGTTGGACTTCTGCCTTTTCAAATGTCTAGCTTAGTTTAATGTATGACTTCTAACCCATGGTACACCAGTTTCTATAATTACCAGACAATTTGTACCAGAACAAAGTGGCTTTAGCACTTTATGCTGTTTAGTGGCCCTGCCATGCAAACAACATTTTGCAAAGCAGTATTAGAGATTTCACAAAACTAGGGGTGTTTTTGTCTCTTTTCTCTTTCAAGCAGTGGTCCCCAGGTGCCATCATCTCTCAGACCTGACAAGAGCATCTTGTTCACACCACCAAATGACCCTGTATGTGCCTAAAAACTCTCAGAGACCAAACCTGGCCCTGCTTTGTGAAGCAGAAGCTGCAGCTTCCACTACAGCTGGGTAGGGACTGTCAAAATAACTGTGCAGTTGAGTTACCCAATTTGCTCATGGATTGATGGCACTTGGAAGTTTGATGTCCAGACAGTACAGCAGTTGTAGAGAAGCAAGCTTGTCAATCAAGTCCTGTGGTTTTTAACAAGGGTGACTCTGACTCTTTCAAATTGTTGTCATTCTCAGTTCATTCCCCACTAAATGAAGTGAGAGGCTGCTGCTTTAAAAAGTGGTATAATATTCTAATGTATTCTGCTACCTGGCTCTGTCTTTTATAGCCCCACTCTGACTTTGTTCACCCCATCCTTTTTCTCTGTGGCTGTGAAATCCTGTCACTGTAGAACAGAGAGTAGGACCCTGTTCTTAACAGCAAGAATATATTAAAAAATTCAGTTATTTAACTATACTTTCATCACAGAACAGATTTTTTTTATTTCAACTTTCAGTTCAGAGAGCTCCACATTTCTACACTTCTTTTGTCAACTGAACTTCTCAGCACAACCCCCGCTGCACTTACACTTTGCATTCTCCCACTACTCTATTAACATCTCATTAAACTGCACCCCAACAATGGCTTTCTTCTTACTGCTGTGAGGACAAACGCTTGGAGAATAACTTGTATTTGCATAACTCCACCCATACAGTCAGCTTAGATAAGAACCTTTCAGAACAAGTGGTAACATCTCCCCAGTCCAGCTGAGGGCGCAGGAGAATGTTAGGTGGGCACAATTCAGGACACAGTGATGGGCAGAGACTGACTCAGCGCCTGACATTTGTAATTATTCTGCTGGGGAAAAGCCACTATTAGGGTTCTAAAGGCATCTTGCTACAACAAAATTAACTACTTTCCTTCCACATTTCAGCTTCACTTATCCTCACTTTTCCATCTAAAAATGTTTGCTGGGTTTCCTTAAAATGCTCTAATGTTTCAGACAACTAATAAGGAGGAAATGTATGACCTGGCATTGCCAGTGTCTCCCATCATTCCATGGCTGCCATGCACACAAGGGTGGGGCAAAGTGTCCATCAAGAAGCAGAGGGGTACCAGTCTGTGGCAAAGTGCTATGTGAGTCCTGTAGGGACAAATGTGCCCTCCAGCCCTGGCTTGCTATGGACAGACAAGACTATTCCTTCTCTCATGCACTTGTGCCTTCCCTTGTTTCATCTGCTCATGAGTAGAGCTTCCATAGCTGAGTGTGAACTCTGAGTTCAACAGGAACACCACAGATCCTTGTGCCCAGCAGGCACAGGTTTAACTAGGGGTTTGTGGAGTATTTCTCTGTTATGTCAGGGCTTTTAGGAGCTTCACTGGGTTTTCTCCAGCTCCTCCAGCTTTTTACAGCAGACCAAACTTAGAGTACCTGCAAACCCAAGAACTATAAAACTGATTGAAGCCTTACAAGAGACAGATGGCAATGTCATGCCAGGCAGAGCTGGTGGCACTGAAAATCCCAACCTGCACTGAACTTGGCTGTGCTCTGGCAGGAGTTGAGTACAGTGTCTGGTAAGTATGTGAAACACCACTGCTTTCAGTGGCATTTCAGTGCCTCATGCAAGTCTGTCCTACTGGATCAGAATGTGGTGCCTCTTCAAGGAGACTGGTGCTGTTTGGCTGGTTATAAGCAGGTGGTTACACAGAAATTAAATTCATTGTACCAAAGTTGAAGTATTTAATGCTTTTTTTCTTATTCCTGACTCACTGACTGCTGATTAGACATTATGGTTCATAAGACATGCATGGTGTGAAGGCCTCATCACGTAATCCTCAGAACACAAAATTAATCTTCACACACAAAGATTTCTGCAGAAATCAACTCTTAGGAAACATTTCCTTTGCTAACTCCTATGTAAAGGGCCACTGGATTTGCATTCAAAGCTTTCTCTCCTGCTGCCTGCCTTCTAAGCTGTCCTGGCTCTGCTTCCGGCTCTCTCCAGCTCACATCTGTAATGCTTAAGATTTCCTAATTCCTTCTTCTGTTGTTCTGGCCTTTAGCTACAACACTCTCATCTGCATTGGAGTGAAACTGTCTCCAAGCCTTGGGAATGGGGGAGAGCAGGCAATCCCTCAAAAGGAGCCCATTTCATCCCTATGGGACATGAATGAAAGTTGCCTTCCTCACTGGTTACCTCTCAAATCACCACAAACAAACCTGATCAAAAAGCCAAAAGGACAAAAAAATACCTCAGAAAGAACCAAAGTATTTTGACCATGTCTGGGCATGTGGGATTACTATGATGCAGTGCCTTCAGAAGACAAGATTTTCTGTCTTGAAGGGTGGGTCAATATTTGGTTTTTCCTTCAACCTGACATTTCCTTATGGTCTTTACCAATTGTTCCTTTTCCTCAAATGCTTCTAACTGCTGAAAGTACCAGAGAAGGAAAAAACAGTATCAAAAATGGGATTTCCCATTCCATCTCCATGATCTTCAAATGCTTCCACTTTGGTTCTTGCAGCACCAATAATTTATAATTATGGAGTAATTTCAGCCAAATACATTAGTGTGCCTTAAATCTTCCAATCTCTCACAGGCCCTTCGGGGATGCTGCAGACAACGTGATTCATGGGTTGTTAAACTGAAGCTGTGGAGAAGGAAGGCAAGTTGGACAGCTGAGATTACAATGCCAATGTCTTGGATTCCTTCTCCTTTCTGGGACTTGAATTCCTTTTCAGAGCACGATGTTGACTGAGGGATAAAGCCTTGCCTTTCACACCTTTAGAGGTAGTTTGTGTTTGTAACACCAAACACAAACATAGGGCAATGCAAGGCAAAATGCAGTGAAAAGCAAAGGCACAGGACACTGCCTTAAAAAAACACTTCCTCAGCACCAGAAAGCAGAGGAACATTTCCCTGCCGTTTCATTTTGACTTGATTTGACAACCTCATTTCGTCCTAATGTCACAGGAAATCACAGTCTAATTTTTCTGTGGCACAGTGTTAGAGAAAAAGAGCCCTCTGCATGTTTTGCATGTTTTGCTTCAGACCAGAGCAGAGTTAACATTTACAGGCTTTGCCCACCAGGGGCTGCCTAAAGCACCAAAACTGCCTGTTAAGTCCCCTCCCAATTAAAACAAAAAAGGGTAGGTTTTCCTATTCCTGTGTTCTCTTGCCTTTTCACTTGACTGAGCATTACTGTCTGCTGTCTCTCTGTCAGTCACATTCCATCTTACCCTTTTGCCTCTAGCCCTGTTGGTCTGGAATTGATCTTTTCCCCACTTTAAGCAGTAACTGGGAGCTCTGTACATTGGCACATTGCTCAGAGCTCCGTGCAGCAGTGGCAGTGGCTGCATCCTCTCTGCAGCTGCTGAATGGCTTTATTTCCCTCTTGAAGGCAACGGAAGCTGCAGCCACTCAATAATTGTAGAGGATGCTTGGAATTTTGCATACTCAAATCCATTTTTGATGCTCCCAGGGAGTGTTTGCATGAATGTGTACGCATATGTGTGTATAAATACATATCAATGTGGGCAGGCATGTGTGCATCTGCCTGTATATATGCACATGTTTTCTGACTGGAAAATTTTTGCTTGATAAATAAGTTTGTCTCTCAGCCAAGGAAAAAAATATTCGAGGCTCTCAGTCCTTTAAACAAAACATAACAAAACTGCATTCTAATCATATCCCATCCGTTTATTTTCTAAATAACTAAAATAGCTTCTGATTTAATGTGTGATGTGACTGGAATAACTGATTTCTTCACTATCTTTCATGTGAGGGGCTCACAGCCCCTGTACTGCAGCTGTGTCTGGGACACTTGGGATGCTCCACACCCTGCTGGAGACCATTCCCTTCTCAAGGACAAGCTGTGTTGTTATGGTTTTCCTTTGAGAGAGAAGCTGGGGGATTGTTGGTAGTTCCAGCACCATGAAGGGATGTAGAAGACAGAAGCCAAAGGCAGAAATGGAGTAATATCTCTCACTGAACTGAGTTAAATAACCCTTGGTTTGAGTTAAACTCATCCTTGCACTTAGAATGGGGTTGCATCCACCTTACATACAGATGCAGAAATTTATTCTCATAGAATTCTTCAAAGAACTGGATACAAGATACAGTGATGATTTGGGGTTTATGTCCACTTCAAAACTTGGTGACAAATTTGCAAAGTAAAGGAAAAGAGAGATCAGTTTTTGTTTTGTTTGTATGTCTATATGTTCACAGCAGGTCATCCTAATGCAAAGTTCCTCATATGAGAGTGGTTCTGCAAGGAATCTGTAAGGTAAATACAGTTCAAACTGGAGAGAAACAGGCAGCAACTTGGGATAACAGATCACCTCACATGGGCATGTGTTTCAGCTGGGCATTCCAGCTGCCTTTATGCAGAAAGTGCCATAAGTCCTGAGCTTCTGGCTTAGTAAATAAAGAGAAAAGATAGAAAACCAAGCAAGCAACATATCTTTCCATCATTACACAATGTGAACTGGTGTGTCAAACACAAGGAATACGGAAAAAAATAAAAGACAAGAGGAATCTTTCTTCTTCTCCCATAATTTACAGTGATTTTTTTGACTAACAAACACACAGTGTATGAAAAGAGTGGTGGTTGTGCCTTGAGCTTTCAAGATCTGTCTCACTCTTGTGCTAGAGCAGCTCCAGGTTACACCTGTGTGTCTATGTATGAAACAGCACCTGGGGGGGTGTAAAACGCAGGCTGTGTGTGGGAGTGCATGGAAATGTGTGTGTAGATTTAAAAATTCCACACTTTTTGGAAATTGCAGACAGGAGGACTAGAGCAGGCAGGAATGGTTGATGGAATGGTGCACAGAGAACAACTGAGTGTCTCTCACAGGCCATTTCCATTGCTTGAAAGTGTGTGTGATTGCTCTCCAGCAAGAAATGTTTGCTGTATTTGGCCACTGATTTCTCTGTGTCCTACTGTTGGGCAGCACCCAGCCCAGTTTGGGGTATTTTCCCATGCACTGGTTCTAGATCCACCATTGTGCCATAGAATAGCATCTTTTGGTATGTGGAGTCCCTTGAGAATGAGTGAAGGTTACCCTGGGCAGCCGGGGAGTGTGTGGGGGCAGATCAGTTGTGCTTATTGGCTTCCCAGCGTGCTGGGGCTAAAGGAAAAGCATTGCCAAGAGTAGAGAAGGTTTGCTGAACACGAGTTTGCTCAAACTTCATGTCCCTTCCTTCAGTTCTGTGTGTAACTGTCTTCACTTACAGGTGATGCCACAGGGGCTTGGGCCTTACATGCTACTACTGTGTCAGTCTGAACACTGAGGACATCTTGATGCTGCACTTTAATTTCAAGTGTCTCTTTCAATAGTGGAGCAGAGAAAACTGTTCTTTCCCAGTTGAGTAGCAATGGAGATTTTTTTAGAATCAAATATGTTTACTGCAGGAAATATTATCTCATAATCATCAGTTTTAGTTACAATTAATCTGCTTACAGAAATCTTATATGAATAGACTATTTGAGAATAAAACCACTGATAAACAACAATAGAATTTAAAGATTGCAGTTAAGAATGTTTGTATACTTTGAGTAACTTTCTGTGCATTAATTTAATTCAAAATTCATTTTTGGAAGAAAATTTAACATTGATATATATTTTTTCTCTTTCACTACAAACATGAATTTTCTACTCTAAAGGCTTACTGTTAATGCCCAGGTAGACCAGCATTAGTCCTGGAGAAATTTTAAAACATTCTTCCCCACTTGTTAAAATCAGAATGTTTTTTGTTCACTGAATGATGGTATTGTCTTATGAGATGTAAATATTTAAAAATACTGAATAGATTTATAATTGTTGTAGAACAGTATTTTGGTTTCATACCACACTGAAGAAAACTAAAACACAGAGTTTAGGTGCAACATATCTTGCTGTTGCTTATGATCAGACATGGTTTTTTCCATTTCAGGACAGGACAAATGCTCCCATACTTTTTATTTTTCCCCACCTAAAAATTCCTCTCATGCCATTGATATGACCTCCCTTTTATAGCAGCACAAGGTAAATCTCTTATGGGATTGGTCTGACAGTTCCTTCAGCATCCCATCCTGTTATGCTGCTCCATCAGCGCAGCGTGACTTGCAAACAGTTGTGCTGTCAGGTCAAGTCACAATTGATGTCTTCACTCATTGTAGGAAATTAATTAATTGAATTCTCAAGCACACTGAGAAAAATTATCACTTAATTTTATCACTTAATTTTACAACATCAATACTTCAATATCAGATACTGGACAAGGTTTTCTTTGAAATGAATAAATGGTCATTTTCAGGCTGGTTTTAATGGGACCAATTGGAGACTTGAATCAGGATGACATGAGTTGGGTCCTAGAATATTGATCTACTAAGGCTGGGTTTCCATTGACTATAAAGGGATCCTGGGTAATCCGTTGAATGGAGATTCCTACATTAAGTCAGATTAATGACCTCATTTCTCTCAGAAGTTGCAACTTGCATTGTTTTTGCTGCAGATATGAATGAGAAATGCCGTTAGGCCTGGGTGAAGTGAAAACTGAGAACAAAAGACTGAAACATCACTTCTAGGGATAGCTCCTTCATGTGTGGTTCTTATGATTCTCAGAAGACATGCAAGTAATGAAAAATATTCCCCACTAAACTCTCTAAAGTACAGTCAATGATGTGCCTTCCCTATACTCCAAAACTAGCAATCCCTTTGTGTCCTGGCACATTTTCCCTGGGAAGAATCTTCGTCCGTCTTTAATTCTTGGCTGAAAAATGGCACTGGTGACCCACTGGTGCCAAGGAATGATTGAGCTTTGCGCCAATATCAAAGGTGGCAGCCTTGGGCTATGAGGTGCCAATGATGCACCTCCATGAGCATTATAAAAGCAGCAATCCCTTTGTGTCCTGGCACCTTTTCCCTGGGAGGAATCTTCGTCTGTCTGGAATTCTTGACTGAAAAATGGCAATTTGCCAGCCCCGGCCGTGGGGACGAACGGTCGAGCTTTGCACCAAGGGAAAAGGTGGCAGCCTTGGGCTCTCAGGTTCCAAAGGTGCGGCCCCACTCACACTAGAAAAGCAGCAATCGCTTTGTGTCCTGGCACCTTTTCCCTGGGAGGAATCTTCGTCCATCTTCAAATAATGACTGAAAAATAGCAATTTCTCAGGCCCACTGATGGAAAGGAATGATATAGCTGAGCGCCAAGATCAAAAGTTGGCAGCCTTGGGCTCTCAATCGCCAATGATGCACCTTCACCAATGCTATAAAAGCAGCAAGGCCTTTGTGTCCTGGCACATATTCTCTGGAAGGAATCTTCATTCGTCTTTAATTCTTGGCTGAAAAATGGCACTGCTGGCCCACTGGTGCCAAGGAATGATTGAGCTTTGTGCCAAGACCAAAGGTGGCAGCCTTGGGCTGTCAGGTGCCAATTATGTGCCTTCATGAACACTATAAAAGCAGCAATCCCTTTGTGTCCTTGCACCTTTTCCCTCCACCCAGATCATCTGCCCTGGAACCCCATGACATGGCACTCAAAGACAGGGTAATGTTGTGCTTGGCCACGTTAAATTAGTGATTGGACTCGATCTAAAGTGTTCATTTCAACTTTAATGATTCTGCATAAGTTCAGGTTAGGCAGAGTAGCTGTAGCCTGTGGGGTTTTTAATTCCCAGCTCAGTCACAGCCATTCCTGTGCCAGGCAATGGACCTTTTGATCTTTGCTTGCTGAGCTCACTTCCTAGCTTGGACTCAGATCTGTCTCATTGATCAGAAACAACATACATAAGCTTATTTCTCAGTTTCATCTCTTAGAGTTGGGTGTTCCACAATCAGATAAGCTGGAAACTCCAGCCACTGTTCTGAAGAACACTGCCATTGCAAAGATCACTGAGAGAAAGCCTCTGATGACCTTGCCCTGCCTGCCTTTACTTTAGGCCAGGTCTAAACAGGGAACCTCAAGTGTTTGAATTGGTTTGATGACATATAAATGTTTAGGCTTACTGTTTTCCCTCAGTGATAGCAGAGTGTGGTGGATGTATTCCCCTTCCTGCATTCAGAGCTCCCTGTCCCTATGTGTTTGAGCATGAGACCTCTGTGCCTGAAAGAAAGCAGTAGCTCTGTGAGGGAGGACATATCTCTGGCCTTTCTGCAGCACAGGGATACACGGAATGGTTGCTGATATCCTGGCGTCTCAGAAACATCCAGGTTATGTTTATAGAGCTCATCCTTGCTGACTGGCACTGCCTTGGTTTGTTTTGTTGTCTGGAAGATCACAGTGAGTCATAGTGGAGTTCACTGGGAGGTAGAAAGAAGTGAGACTTTGAAGAAGGAAGAGAGAAAACCTGTTTGGAAAGATGAAGCTGAGTTTTAGTAGGAAGTCTATTACTGATTCCTCTGTCCAGCTTGAAAACTTCTCTCATTGCAAAATATTGTAAACGCAATGGACTTTCCCAGAAGTTTGATCCCCTGTGATGGTTTCCCACCTTCCCTCCCTTTAACATGCTGGATCATATTAACCTATGTCGGATTTCTGTACTGTGCCATACCTAAGTTTTCCAGTATTTGATTTCTCAGAATAAACCCAGATCTATTTCAAGTATTTGAAGGTGGAGAGTTGTTTGTTTGTTTGTTTTCACTGGAAAAAAAAAATAAACTGGAAAAAGGGGTGGAGGTAATAATGGAGACATGCAGAGTGAAATAAAGGAAAACAGCCATCTGAACAAGTGCTACCCTGAATGTGAACCTCTGCTGCTAAGGCTTATGGAGCAATTTCTAAAATTCTCTAGAAAGAAAACTGGTGCAATAAGCAAAATCCTTTTATGGTGTTTGACAGGTATGAGCTTCTGTGTATCAGTAATTCACATGCATCCACCTATTACTGGGCTAAGTTTAAAGCCACAATGAGTCACTGCATAGACAAGCCCTCCAGATGCTCCACTGGGAGCCAGCAGCCTTCCAGTGCAAACAAGGAGCTTTAAGTAATGGTGATTAATTCATCAGCCCAACAAACCGGAATGCTGGATCTCACTGAACGGCTCATTAACCTAAACCATATTAAGCTGCTAACACTAGTTAAAGTCACATATAATAGTGACTGACACTAAAGGGAACACCAACTGGCACATTCACCCCTTATTCACTCCTTAAATACTTGTGCCTGAACAATTTGATGGAGCTCGGAGGGGTACACAGGCTGGCAGGGAAAGGCCCCCTCAGGATGTGTACAAACTCAAGTTCACTTCCATCTCAGCAATGTGGAGCAGGATCAGACATTCTGGGAATAGTGGGATCAGATGCACATGTAATTCCTAAGAGATCAAAACCCACCCACATTCCAAACAGACGCATCTCTACCCCTGACACACAACTTGAATCAGCCCTAACCCAGGGCTTGAATTAGAAACCTGTGAGACTTACCCAGGGCATTTCTGTGCCCAGCTGTGGCCAGAGCAGCAAAGAAGAGCTGTTTAGCTGCATTAACTAGTGATTATTCCAGTTGCTAGCCATGTCTGTGTGCTAGGAGATAGAAACCATTGCTCAGGGCAGAAACTCAGCTCTTCTGCAATTATTACTTTACCAATCCCCGTTTGCAGCTGAGTTGAAACAAGAGTTGACAAGTGGTAGATACTTTTAGTACATAATTGAAATGAAATGCAGTTTCAAATGAATTCTCCTAGAACGGCTCTTCTGCAGTTGTTTTGTATACTGTTTTCCCACAGCCCTGACTGTTTGGGACAATGAATTTTCTTTATTTAAACTGAGAATCCTGTTTGTTTCCTTGTCTTCTGTCCTTTAGGATTAACATTGCTTCTGCATCATGGGGGAAGTGTAAAAATGTTCTTTTTGCCTCTTCTGCTTTTATTTTACTTCAGATTTGTTTTACTCCTATTCGAAAAACCCAATTACAAATAGTATTTCTTGCTTCAACTGTACTGGTTCAATGTGTGCAGGATGAGACATAAGAGTCCCATTAATGCTAACAGAAAATTTACACCTTGTGTCCTTTCCCACCAAGGTGCAATTTGTCCCATTCTTTTGATTCTTCCTGCCCATAAACCCTTTCCTTTACTATTTAGCCTTGCAAAGCTCAGCCACCTGAAGCTTAGCAGTTTCCTTGCCACAGTTAAATCGAATTTGCAGCTACATGTGCTTGTGGCTGGCTGAACTGCAGGCGTGCACACAGAATCCTGCTATCTTCTTTTAACATAATATGCTACTTACATTAGCAAAATCCCTGCTGTCATACCACCTGTCATTCTTTCACTATTACTTATTGCCACTCTTTTTTATCTCCTTCCCTTTCTTCTCACTTGCCCACCAGCAGAGTGCATTTAAATGGGTAGGATATCAGGCTTGTTCACATTTTCAGCTGCTATTTAAAATAAATACAAACAGTTAAGTTATTACCTGGCTGTAAAAGACCATGATTAGTTCTGCACCATGTTCTGGTTATCAGGACTTTGCTCATTGCCTTTTTCTGGAGAGCAGCAGCTTCTCCACAGCTACACTGTTTGGATAACCACTTTGTGAGCCTTTTTTGCCTAAATCCAACACCAATTCTCTAGTTGGGCAGTCAGTGTTGGAAATGTCTTGAAGATACACTTCTCTTTTACAGATTAGGCACTGATCTAGCACCTGCTGACTTACACAGCCTGGGGGTTTTCTTTTCTTGTCAGCAACTTCCAGGCAGCATAAATTCTCAGTACTATGATTCTCAGGGTAAATCTGTGTAGGCTTTCAGTGCTGCTCTCCAATTAGAATTATTTGGCCTTTGAGCAAGTGAAGGTGCACATGCACCTTCATGAGCTTGTGGGGAAAGAAATTACAGGTTCTCTCTCCTTAACGGCTGATGAAAGTTGAAATTCCCTATGTCAGTCATCAAAATACATTGAGCAAGAGTAAAAGGCAAATGGATAAACAAAAACAACATCTGTATCTAATTACTCCATGAAAGCAAGAAGAGTTAAAGAAACAAACTGCACAGGAACAGCAGCTACGTTGGCAGGATGATGGTTTTCTGTCCCTGTTTGCCCTGCCAAGAGGCAGTTTCCTGGCAATTTAAGGCACTGTGGGATGGATGCTGCTTGTCAACAGTGAATGGAATATGCAAACATTGTTTGCCATGTGGGTGACTTTCTGCAGGCTCCATGGAGCAGCATCCCCCTCATCAGAAAGGATGCAGAGGGATCTTTGGCAGGCTGTCCCACAGCAGTGCTTTGTTCTCTGCTCCCTCCAGGTGTGGCTCTGTAAGCCTGAAATGCACTGTGGAAAAGGAAAGTGTGTGATTCAGAGGGATTTCTTTCTTCCTCTGCTTCCCCATCTGCTGCCTCTTTCACTGCAGAGGATAAAGCAAAACACGATTCTGCATCACAGAACTCCCACTTCCCAAATGTACTCCCTGAGGAATACAATTAGCCAATAATATTCAATAATTCAAGCTCTGAGGGGTCAACATGACAGCCACAACTGTGTGACAGTAGGAACAGAAGCTGCAAACCACCTGTGCCTTGTGACATGGTATGTTCAGGTTTAAGGAGAAGGGTGGAGGATCACTGGGAAAGGATTTGGGAAGGAAATGTCATCAAGCCACATTCACAGGCAAAATACAAAATAAAAAAAAAATAAGAAAAAGACTACTGAGGACTGCTGATGGCAGATGCTGGTTGAGCAGGATGCAAATTGCAATCAGCCCCTTACAAAAATAACTGGAACAGACTTTGTCTTCTATTTGGAGAATTATCTTTTTGCATTTGCTGCCATCCTTTTTCCCCTCCTTCCTTTAAAGATTTGTTTTAAAATTTATTTTCTTATCAGTATTTCAGGATGATCCACGTTTTCCCAGGTCAACCAACAGGCAAATGTAGGTAAAAGTGTAAGTCTGGTGAATTTATATTTTCACTCTTTATGTTCACTATAGAATGACAGAACCAAACTTGCTTTCTTTCAATAAATGAATTTAGAAGCACTGAGTCAACAAATCCTCAACAGGAGGACATGGAAAGTGTAATGCTTCCAACAGAGAAGGCAGCATTTGAAGTTAAGGTCTCATTACTTTAATTTAAACGGGATAAAAAAAAGGAATTCTTGACTTTAAGTATTTTAAACTCACTTTTTTATACATAGAAAAGATGCCTGCAGCTTGCTGACTTGCTAAATGCAGCTTGCTTCTTTCTCTCAAAGCATTAATTCAGTGGATTAAGAGGCCTGTTAGGCTTCTGATTTCAACTATTTAGAAGGTGATGATTTACTCTTAAAGCACACTCCAAAGGCACATTGCCAGTAAATCTTCCACAGGTCCCATGCTGGAGTTTATTTGCAGGGAAATGATGACTATTTTAGGACTCTATTAATGCAAACAGCAGGGCCTTTCAGCCACAAACATTGGCAGAACAAATCAGGTCTCTGCCAGCTGCCAATCAAGTAGCATCCTTCATCATCATGACTGTTCTAGATGAGGAAGAGAACTTTCTTTGCAGACCGAAGAGTAAAGGAAGTTTGGGATGGCATCATGTGGCAGCTGAGAGAGGGGCCAGGCTGAGGTCAGCACTGAAGATGGCTCCTGGCACAACAGGGGAGGGCACTGCACTGCTGAGCTTCCCACTGAAATAGCTATTCCAGCTCTAGCTTTCAGGCACATGGTGTTGTCTGGAATAGATACACTTGCCTCTGACTGAGTTCCCTGGGAGCACTGCTGCTCTAGCTGTGACCTTACCACATCTGGGAGAGTGCAAGAACTATTGAGGGGCAAGATATTTTAAATAAGGTCTGCTTGTTAGTGCTCTGCTCATTCAAAAGCTACTTGCATGTTTTGCCTCAAATTTGGCAAATTAGATTAGTTTTTCTTCCACAGGTTGGAGAAATTGAATTCTGGCGAAGTCATGATGTTGAATTTGAAGTCATGAAGTTGAATTTTGACCTTTTATTTTCAGAAGATTGAGATTAGAAGCTTAAAACAGAAGCTTTGGTCAGATTTTTACAGGGTGCTTTAAAAATGTAACAAACCTGATCACAACTAGAAGAACTCATTTTGATCCAAATCAGACTTTGCTGAGTAGTGCAGGTCACTCAGAAAGTACTTGCAGGCTCTGTAAGCAGACCAGGACCACTTCACAATCATGATGCTTTATACAGCACTGGCTTTGCACAGCACCATTATGCAGTACCATTTTGGAAGACACTAAATCATTTTTTACTAAAACCACTGGGATGTAAATTAATGGCAGCCCATAACAAATGATGCTGAGTGAAAGCAGCTGTTTGATGGGGGGCAGAGTGGGACAGCAAAGCAAAGGGAAACTGGAAATCAAATTCCCTCCCCAACTCCTGTCACACTCTGTTTCCCTGTCAGCTCCTCTACTCACCACACTACTATAAACTGTACTGTTTGGGAATTCTATTTATTCATTCTCTCCTTAATTACATTGCTTAGATGGTGGGTCCTTATTGAGTAGGTTTTTTATAAGTCATCATGATGTTAAGAGCACAGATTGCATTAACTTTAAATAGGAACCATGTGTTTCTAAACTTCTTGGGCTTTCTAGGAAAACTTCCTACAATCTAACTTGTAAATTGGCACAAAAATGTAAGAGTGGTGTCCTAATGAAATGTGCAGCTGGCTTGGAACCTAGGCATGGCAGATGGTTATGAATGCAGGAGCAATGACAGGCTTATGCTTTTACAAACCTTTCTATCTGATCTTGGTGCCTTCTGCAGCATCTCAACCTCCCATGTTATCTGACTGGTGAGCATGTCTGGATTACCTTCATGTGCTGCAGAGTCAAGCTAGAAAAAACAAAGTGACTTGACTAGCAATTTGTGACAAGTGGAAATACAGGAGGGGACTCAAAAGATTAAATCCTACAAACTTTATTTATGTGAGTAATTCTAACTGGTCTGGATCCTAATTTCATGCCTTGCTGCCTTAATCACGGAATGAGCTTTTCTCTGGGCAACAAAGCAGCTCCTGAGAGAAAAGAGATGCATAAAGCCTGGCTCACAGAAGTCATAATGTGCACACTGGGAGCCCTCTGAGGGCTTTGAGCCTCCCTTTGCTCAGCAGCCATTTGGGGATCATCCCTGGTAGTCACTTGGTCTCCCAGCAAGGAATGGTTTCTCTTTTGGTGTTGGCTTTGCTGTGATTGTGCACAGTTTGCTTTCAAATGAAGTTCACAACATGGAATTAAAATACAGTGCATTCAGAATGTAGGACAGAGTGGTAATTTGAAGGCAAGAAAAGATCTGGAAAGCCTGTAAGGGATATCAGAGAGGAGAAGTGGTTTCCATGACAACAAATCCACCAAAATCTTTGCATTCATATTGATTCTAGTGATGGATGAGTCAATTTGGGGGCAGGGAAGGAGGGAAAAAAAAAAAAAAAAGGAGAAAAATATTTAACCCTCATGAAGAAAGCATTTTCCTTGGAAAAAAATATTCCAGAAGTCTTTCTTCCCAAAGTCCTTAAGTCAGAGCCCAGCTACAAGAGCGTTAATGGCTTATTTCACTGCAGTCTGGCTCAGAGTGGAAGGTGTTCTGTTAATTGTGCCTCCCAGCTGAGCCAGGAAGGTGAGAATGATCTGCTCTGTTGTTCACAGAGCACTTTTGTCCCTTTTCATCTGTGTCTTAGCTGGTTTTCCAGTTCATACCAGGCAGTGAGTGACATGTTTCCCTGACTGCCAAAGCGAGCATTTATGTGATGTTCTGAGACAGGTGACAAGAGCTCCAGGAGCTCAGACTCAGCTGCTTGAGGAGCTTTTCCATCCTTGAGTCATGGTATCATTGGAAATTAGCCCCTTGTGGATTCTTACATACTTCTATGCTTTTTAAAATCTTCCCTGCACACGTTTTTTAAAGGTGCTGCTCTAAGGCTTAGTTGTGTGTATGAGGAGAATGAAACAGAGGAAAATGGATCAATAGGTCGCAAGCCTTCTATAAGAATGTATCAAGAAAAAGCATTTTATGCTGTGTGATCTCATGTGGATCCATATACACCTCAGATAACCCAGACTTCTTGCAGTCACTGACACAGAGCAACCCAAATTTCATTAAAAACTTCAAAAACACCCCTGAATTACAGTAATTTAATCTTCAATATTTTCCATTCCGTGCATGCCTCAAACACCTTTGCTCCATTAAAGAAATGGCCACGTTATCTTTTTAATGCATTAAATGCTTTTGCAACTGGACTGAAACCTTCTGGCAGTCAGTAGACCTTTAAGACTGCCTGGCTTATCATTTCCACCCTGTGCAGAAAAGGCAGGAAGAGGTTTATTGTGCTGTAGCTGAAAGCAAAAGCAGAAAATAGAGCTGCTCAAGGCAGCCAGCAAGAACCCTGTGCACATCCTGCAGCACTTTCTGAGCTCTCTGACGTCTCCCAGAGCATCACTTCCCACAAATTAGGGCCCAGATTTGATCTTACTCAGTACAAGAAGGGCTGTTTGGAACCTCTGCCCTGTACCAGAGTGATGAATACACAGATGTAAGGACCAACCCATGGCCATGGGCTGCTGTGTCAGCAGGAAAGGGTAAAGGTATCAATACAAATGCAGGAGCCCAAAGCTACTGCTCAGAGCAGAACTGGGCACCACAGAAGGAGCTTTGGGGCAGAATTTTAGGGTTCATGACACTTAACCTGATTTGTTGAGGGTGAGAGTTATGGAGAAGTGATTTGCTGATGGGATTACCAGGAGCTGAGCTGGCAGCTGCAGGGCTTTGGTTACAGAGACATCTGGGATCTGAAAGGTCTGGTGACCCAAGGCCATCTTCCTTGCAAGGTGGTTAATTCATAAATCCTCCTATTGTCTTGAGGTTTTTAATTCCCAGGGTTAATTCATTTTTATTTTTGAACAGGTAATGAGCTGAGACACCAGTATGACTTATTTTAAGGAGTTGAGGAAAACATGGGGACATGACAGGTCTTTATAGTAGCATTTGTCATTTTTTTCACCATAATACATTCATTATGAAGAGTGAAACTGTAGAAAGAGCCTCTTCAGCCAAATAATCACCATGGAATGGTCTGTGGAAGTACCTGGTGGGAATGTCCTGAGCTCTTGGCTCACAGTAACACAAATGAAGCCATGATGCACCATATGCATCTTCTTTCCATGCTGTATCCTGCCTCACTGAAACAAAAAACAATTGTGGCTGATGTCTCCTGAAAACATGTGGACACTGTTAGCAAGAAGCTCTCTGGGTTCCTACACTCTTTCCATTGCTGTTCAAGATCAGTTTAGATTTTGTGGCTAATCTGAATCTCACCATGTGCACATCTGGTGCCTGAGGTGAGAAGTGACTGAAAAATGAAGCTGCTTTTCCTATGGAAGTCATGGTGAAACTCATATTATTAATGTTGTCAACAACTGAAAAGAATTGTGACACTGGTGACAAATATGATTTGTCTTCCATGCAAGAATAAGTCATAGACTAGGACTTGAAAGCCTTGGGAAAAACACAGAAGAGAAGTATATAATGCAATAAAATCACAGTTTGTGTGGAGATTACCTGAGACAACAAATAAGAATTCTCATACTGTAAGCAAGGGGCAACCAAGGAAAAGAGCAGAAAGCAGATTGAAAAGTTGACAAAAACAAAACATTTTTGTCACAGTCCACAATTAGACTTTGAAAATATTTGCTTTAAAAACAGGAGGACATCTGCTTCCTTCTCTATTCCTAGAGACTCCTGACAGCTGGGCTGGGAGAGCAAGGTCTGAAGGGAGCACGTCCTGCAGGAAGCACCACTGCCCTTGCACAGCTGGGCACCTCTTGCCCTGAGGTAGTAGCACCTTGGTCCTTTTAATGGTGTCCTCTTCCCTGTGTCCCCCACCCCACCTCAGGGGTAGGAAAAGCACTGTACACCACTGAGAAGCAATGGATAGAAATTACTCTTCTGTGAAAGGGTTAACTTGCCATTTTCGCTTCCATCCTTTGGAGGTCACATTGGCTTGAAGTGTGAGCACTTACACAGTAAATGAAGGTTCTGTTGCATCTACAAAGACACCAACCATCAAGTCTCTGATTTTAAATTCATATAAGCTTTATTCCTATGGCAGACTTGGATAAATTGTGATTTAAATGAAAATGTGTCTTATTTAACTTTTAGGTCCTTCTGAAACCAACTGAAAGAGCTGAACGTGGTATTATGTAAGCAGCTGGCAATACATCTATTCTTCAGAGTGTAGCAACAGTGACCATTATTTAGATTTAAGGACACAATATATTTTAAGTAGCTCTTTGTGAGGCTCTTCCACATCTTTAGACAACCTCTGTGGATTAACTAAAAGAGTTTCACACCATTATTATAATAATGGAAAGGAAACAAAGCGTGTAGATGAGGGGACTGAATACCCCAGGGACAAGCCAATGTCAATGCTCTGCTTGCATCATTTAGTTCATTTTTAGGAGAAAAATTCTTCCCCTTCAAACAGTGAGAGAGAGGTGGACTAGGAATGCAGGTCATACCTTCAGGAGAAGAATTCAAGGCCTGGACATAAGTAAAGACGTAAGCAGGTTTTTCACTGTCTCTCTGCATAGAGACATGTTCACCTTTAAGTAACAATTTCTCAGAAAATTTCTGATTAAACAGAGCAGAGAGCTCATCTGCTGTAACTTGACACATTTTCCTTGAAGTCAGTGAATCTAACTCGGGGAGAATCTAAATCGCAGTAGTTAGCACTGCTTTGATATTCACAAATTATGCTCTTGAAATGGATGCAAAAATCACAGTTGTCCCTCATGAGAATAAACAAGGGCTCTGAAAGCTCAGCAGGCATTATGCAGTGTGTGAGAGTGTTTCATGGAGCAAAGATCTGACTGTGTAGGAGCTCCACAGAAAAATGACATAGAGGTTTCTCTCAGAGGTAACGGGGCCAGGATGTTTCACAGGTTGTTTTGCACCAGCATAGTAACCTGAGAGCAGAGCTGACTGCAGAAAGTGAACTCTGTGTGTAGTGTATTCTGTTAATATATTCATCCACCAATTAGACATGATAGGAAGCCTAAAGACAAGGCTTCCTTAATAATCAGTGTGGGAAAGATTTGGCCCTGGGGAACTGTGTCCTCATAAAGACAATACAGCTGTGTCCTTCACCAGCTGCTGTGTGGGAAACAACATCCAAGGGGTGGGGAGGTAGAAAGAGAACAAAATATACTCAGGATCATTTGAAAGCCTTATAGTGAAAAGCAGACATCAGAACCAGGAGCTGGAATTCTGACACTCTTCACTAGGCATGGAATTAAGAAAAAAGATACGTGTAAATTGTCTCTTTTTAGGGCCAATCGTGTGAGACAGGAGATGTGTCCTCTTACCCTTCCTTGGCAATTCACTGAGTCCAGTGAAAACAGGCTCATGGCTTGCAGGAACACCAAGAAGAGCCTGGCAGGCACAAAAACCCTTGTACATTTCTAAGTATGATGAAAATATGTGTCTAATTACCTAAATAAAGGTACAGTTATGCCAAAAATGCATTAAAAGTGTAATTTTATAGTTATAATGCTGACCTATCACGTGATATTGATGGTAAAATCTTAGCTATTAAGTAATTAATAAATTCAATTTCAAAACATAACTCTCCTTGAAGAACTTTGTGAATTTACAATTTAATGTAGATACAACGTCCTAACAGACATGTTTCAGCTGGTATTTAATTCTGTTTTCTATTCTGTGCAATATCTGACAATATAAAAAGCCACCCATTGGTTATGTGCAAACATCTCCTACAGCAAATCCCAAAGGCAAACACAAGTCCAACCTAATTAAAGCAAAGCAGGTATTAAAAGACTTTTTTTGAGCTAAGTGCTGGTGGATTTGGGAGTTTTGCTGGTGGATAATGCTAAATGGATTTTAGTCTGCTATGCTTACTGGGTTATTTTTGATTTCAATATAGCAACATCTGGCTAAACTAGGCATTATGTGCTCTGTGCACACAAGTGGCCCTGCCACATGCCAGCACGGTAACTACAGCATACTGGGGTATTTCTCCCAAGTAGTCAGTCCTTATGCCAGCAAATAGCTTAGGAAATGCCATCAGTGCTATGGAAAAATAGCAAGAAGAAGCCTAACTGTGCTGCACTGCCAAAAAAAATATAATTTTGATATATACAATGGTGTTTTAAAGTTTGAAATCTAGAGAAACAAAGCCTCGAATATTAGTAGGGATAAGGAGAGGTTGTCAGATGATAATACCTTGAAATGTTGTATCTATAAATGCTATAAATACTTTACATTTCCTTTAAAAAATGGGGAGAGTGGGGTGGTTGGTTGGTTGGGTTTTTGTTTGGGTTTTTTTGGGTTTTTTTGCATATTCCAGAATCACTCAGCAGTTGACATGTTGGCTATTTATCTGTGATTTCCATTAAGCCATTTGGAGCAAAGTGCTATGTCAATAGAGATGATGATTAGATTAGCAGAGAGGATAATGGATTTATGAGAAAAGTCACCAGGATTTGTGTTATTTTAATGGGCATCTCAATTACTTACAGCACAGGGAAAGGGAATAGTAAATCATGAAATCTCAGGGAGTGTCAAAATCCAAATGTGATAAAAATATCAGGGCTGTTTTGAGGAGAAATCTGAGTGTGATAACAACATTAGGACTGCTTTCAGGAAATGGCTGTTCTACAGCAATAATAATAAAGTCTCAAAGCCCCAAGCAATGAGCACCCTGTGAGGGGCTGTAATTGCTGCCTTCTGTAGTCCCTGAGGTTCATGGAGAGGTTGAGCAGCCAAGTGCACACCCCAGCCCATTGCCAGGGACTCAGAATTACACTGCAGGCTCAGAAAAGTGCAGCACTTAGAGTAAATCCACACCCAAACCCTGCAAGACTATTTGAGTGTAAAGGCATTCCAGATGGGAATTTAAATGCTAAATTTCATGTCATATTGTTTAGCAGGTTAGTTTATCCCTCATTTGTAGGCCATCTGTCTTTATGTCAGAAAATATGTGTGTAACTCATCACCCTACAAACCCAGAAAATATTGCAACCTCAAACCAAAGATGATCACTAGAAGATGCAATTTCAGAATATTTATAAATTATAATGACACAATTAGAGAAAATTTTGGTTTGCTGTTTGTTTTTTTTCAGTTAGAAAAATCAGGACTAGCACTCCAGGCCTGACTGTTTTGTTGTGTTTGGGTTCTTCTTGTTGTTTCTGCTCACTCAAGTGATTTGATGTCAGAGCATCTGTCTGGTGAATCTGTGACATGAACAGATCATAACCAATAGGCACAAAAACAGATTGAAAAGACAATATATTCACTCTGTTGGCAAAGAGTGCTTTCAACTGCATCTATGGTTTAATTTCTGTCACTGCCAATTTGGGAGGGAAACTCTGTACATAAAAACCTCAGCATATGGGGGGGAAAGGGCAGCTATTCATGTGATAATGAATAATGGACTGGTCTTCACTCACCTGAATTTCATTAGGGAGGGAAAATATGATGACTCTTCCAAACATCAGAAGAATGACAAAAGAAAAAAAACAATACAAAAAATGCAATGAAACACAGTTTCTGTGTTTAGCTCTTCCTCTACTAACAAAAATGAAATATGGCAAACTCAAAAATTATTGCTTATTTTGAAATTTTTGTTAAACAACATAAGAATTCTTTTAGTCTCCTTTTTTTCCCAAGGAGTATGCATAGTATAGTTTTGAAGGCATTGAGGTCAGTAAATCTTTTCACATCTTTCATTCCACTACTCAAATGTGAGAATCCTGCTGTATTGAATTATGCTCTTGTCACTGGCCAGAAAATTCTATTAAATTCATAGGACCAGAGGGACTATTATGATAATCTCCTAGGGAGTTTTAGATTTCATGAGTTGATTCTCACTATTTCCTGGTCTGCCAGACTGACAAAAATAATTCTCAAATAGCCCATGGTCAATCAAAGTGCCAGCAGCCCTGTTCTAGTCACATGGTAACACTTGTGCTTCCTGACATACAGGAAAAGGTTTGGGGGGGGGTGGTTTTTGGACCCTTGACACCATTTTCACAGCATTCTCCTGGACAAACTGGCTGCTCCTGGTTTGGATCAGCAATAGTGTGGCAGCAGGACCAGGGCAGTGACTGTTCCCTGTGTTGAGCACTGCTCAGGCACCTCCAGTCCTGGGGGCAGTTCTGGGCCCCTCATTACAAGAAGGGCATTGAGGAGCTGGAGCACATCCAGAGAAGGGAATGGAGCTGGGGAAGGGGCTGGAGCACATCCAGAGAAGAGAATGGAGCACCAGTGTGATGAGGATCAGCTGAGGGAGCTGGGGGGGCTCAGCCTGGGGAAAATGAGGCTCAGGGGAGACCTTTTTGCTCTCTGCAACTCCCTGACAGGAGAGCCAGGGGAGGGTTGGGCTCTGCTCTCAGATAAGAAGTGACATGACAAGAGAAATTGGCCTCAAGTTGCACCTGGAGAGGTTTAGGTTTGATATTAGGGAACATTTCTAAACCAAAAGAGTACTCAAGCCCTGGCACAGGCTGCCCAGGGCAGTGGTGGGGTCACCAACCCTGGAGCTACTTAAGAAGAGGTGTCACTTGGAGACATGTTTTAGTGGACTTGGCAGTGCTGGGTTAACAGTTGGACTCTATGATCTTAAGTCTTTTCCAATGTAAATGATCCTATGTTTTAATTAGGAGAACCTAGTGCTAGTGACAAAAATTAATTCAGAACCATTCACAAAATGCAGCTGTAGAGAAAAAATAAAAAGGAGAAAAAGAAACAGTGAGATTTCATCAGTTGTGTTTGTGGGGGATCATAAGTAGTGGTGTATCCTTTGAAGATATCTGTATCTTCAGAGCTACCAGCTGAACTCAAGAGCTACCTGCTGAGTGCATATTTGCTCTCATCTGCTCTACCTTACTCTGGCTGCCTCTGTCTCCATCTGGGAGAACTGTATTTCCTGACCTGTGGATTTCTGCCCTGTAATTAGAATAGATGTAATTTACGTGTGTCTATTCATCAGTTCCACAAACAACAGCTCCTGCTGTTAAAATTCAGGGCAGTCAAATCGCTGGATTTATATTAAAATCTGACTCTTATGTGAGTGATGTCATGCATCAGTGCATGCCAGTGTCAAGGGAACAGAGGCCTATTGCTTGCAGAGGAATGAGTGAGTAGGAGTGATTAATTCCCTTCATACTCATGGCCAAGTCTTTCTCTGTATCACACCATGGCAGTGAACAGGACAACAGAATCCCAAGAATCAGAAATTCACACCTTCTCACTTAACAAAACTGCTTTACTCACTTTCCTCTTCTTTGAATAATCTGTTTTAACACTCTGAGGGTTCAAAAGGACAGGAAGGAGGACTTCTGTTTCAAGCATGACCAGCAGTCTTTTCCTGGACCTTTGGCTCTCGGATCCACAGATCTTTGTGGGCTGCAGGTACATCCATGGGATCTGACCTTCCTGGCTGAGGAGCTCCCTGGTGTACACACACAGAGCTCCCTGTCCTGCACTTACAGCCTGGCAGCCCCTGGCTACTGCCATCCCCCTCATGTTTTGGCAGCTGCAGCAGGTTAATGTAGAGCTGACTCTATACAGAATATGCCATAGCATGGCCTTATATGCTTGGTGACAAACAGTTTCTTCCCCTGCCTTCCAAGCTGTGCCCAGAACTTTTTCACCCATCAAAGTGCTTAAACTTCTACAAGTCCACCCCTTCCTCAGCAGATCTCTTTCCAGGATCCTGGTCTTTAGGCTTGCAATGACTTAATTAGTTTAGCCTGTGCAAATTCATAGGATGCTGACTCCTTAAGCTTAATTTTCTGTGCTTAAAAATCCTAAAACATATATTTAAAGTGAAGAGGTTATTTTAAAACAGTAGTAAAGGTTCCTTACATTTTATATTAACTATAATTAAAAACTTAAGAAAGAGCTGGAGAACTCCTGCAGGGATATGCTGATTCTGCCATTCTTATCAAAGCAGAACTCTAATGTGACCTGATGTCCCTAGAAAAGGAGAGGTGGCTGCAAGAATGTGAACAAAAACTCAGAGACAGGGACTCTGGTGCAACCTTTGCCATGCCTGTGTCTCAGTTTCCCAGTCTGTGCAATGCAGGCTTGCAGAATTTAGCTGGGTCAAGCCTAAGGAATGGGATGTACTCACAGCAATGGGGATAAAATAGAAATCCCTTCCTTGGAGCTTTCTGTGCAGTCATATACATTAAAGCAATTTCTAAATCTAGTTCTTGAAAAGTCAGGAAGTAGTTGATAACATTAAGACATTGTCAACCCATTCTGCAAATGGCAGAGTAAATGAAAGGACCAGAGAAGTGCACAGAACATAAAGTGACTGTGGCTTCCTGAGACTAAGCTATTGCACAGAGGGATGCAGGAGTAGGGTGTTGTATTATTGTGCCAATAAAAAGCAAAAGAGGGGAGTCTAGGTTGTAATGGAAACTGTGCTTCAGGGCCAAGGACTGCTGTGACTCCAGATGTCAAGAGTTTGTGAAACTTAACACAAAACCAAGACAAAATGTAAAAAATGCAACTGGAACAAAAGGTTAGGCTGCCTCTCTCCATGCCTCAGTGAAGAGAATGGGAAGAACAACAACAACTTGGCAGCTGGGGCTTCTCAAACATTGCTGGTGCTCTGCAGTTTCCCCCATTGCCAAGGCAGTTGGATCCCTACCCAAGCAGCACCCCACTATTAAGCAAATAGTGTGTCTCTCATCCCACCACCACATAAACAATCCCCTACCAGGGCAAAAGCATCCTGTCATCACAGTGCAGTGTCTCTCCCTTTGCAGCACAGCACCCCACCAGTGTCACCTCTCCCTTACACAACATGGCACACTCTCTCATTAAGTGGCAAGTTTAAGAAAGCATTACTGAACTAAACAAACAGGCCTGACAGCTCTGCTTTTTTCAAAGCTTCTCCAGCTTTCTTCCATCTTCATGTTCTCTATCAACGGGCCAGGCTCACTTTTTGCTAGGAACAATGTTAAGGGTGGACTTGGATCACTTTGTGCAAAGGTCTTTATCTAAAGCTTTGGCAGAAAATCACCCTGTGTGGCCCAGCTGTCCACTCCACCCTCCTGGTGCTCATCTGGGGCTGCTCTGATCCTTCTGAGTAAGAATATTCCTTCCAGGAGAATAGCCTGGACCACTAGTGTGGCCTCAAATCCCAGTAAAAATTCATCAAAGAATCTTTGAGAGTCTCCCACTAAAAAATCAGGTAATGAAGTGAAAGGAGCAACACCTGGATCCTGGCTCAGAAGGATAATGAGATTTCAAAACTTCAGTTATGTTTCTTAATTGGAAAAAAAATCCTCAAATTTTGAAAATCATATTCTGAATTTGGCTTTTTTAAAATGCCTGTTGTCTTCTCTTAAACTTAAAACCAGTAAAAATTCAAAGCAGCCAATTGCAAACTGTGAAATAAAAATTGAGGCAGGTAGGGAAGGAGGAAACAGCAACAAATTTTATTATACCAATTATACATTATTGGTAAACAAGTCAGGTTTTGAGGCATGAATGTTCCTGATCCAGGACTGAAACAGAAACAGCCTTTGACCCCTTTCCATCTGGCCTAACAAAAGGTATTAAGTCTCTTAGCATGCCTTGCCTTATTCATATGTCTAAGCTTCATCTGCCAATAATTGTAAGCATAGAATATTTCTGTAAAAAATGGCATTTCCACACTGTTTGTACTTCTTTCATCTGAACATCACTCAAGAAAAGGGCTGGTTTTGTCAAACTTTTTCAGTAGGCACAGACTTTCAGAGTCTGAATAACAATTGAATTTAGCAAAAATTATCAGTGTTTCAAAATAATACATAAACATCTATAAAACATGTTGATGACTTTTATTTGGGAAAAACTTAAACAGGCTGGGAAAGGGTCAGAAAGAAGACTAAAAACAGATACAGCAGAGCCCTTGCAGAGCCTGACATCCTATGGCAGTCTCAGCCACAGGGCAGGGCTGAGACAAATGGTATTATAAAAGTCAACTGGCAATTTTGCCAACAGTGGAACCATCTATAGCCGAATTTGGAGTCACATGACTGAGCACAATTGAGTCTCCAGCTGTAATCAGAAAATTTGTGACTAAATATGAAAAAACCCCAAACATAGGGAACTTCCCAGTTTTGGTTGGGGCTCTCCATACTTTAAAAAGATCTACATTTATTTTTTCCTGGGCTTCTACACAGACACAGCAGGGGATCTCTGTCAAGATCTGTTTGTTCTTCCTGGCTGTTTTTGCTCCTGCTTGAGCTCCTGCCCAGACATCAAACCCTTCGACATTGCTGCTCTCCACCTGAACCCCAGACAAGCCCCTGGGGAAATGGAGTCTCCTACACAGAACATTGCAGGGCTGCATGAAAGGTAAGTGTTCTGTTAAATCTGAACACTGCCTAGAACCGGATTCTGAGGAGCTGCTGGACTTGATCATCCTGATCAAGGCTAAAGCCCACTCGGAGAGGCAGAGCTGCTCAGGAGCAGCCAGAGAGACTCCCAGCTAAGAGCAGAATTGTACAGAATAAAACATCATAGTCCTTCCTATATTATCCTCTTCTCTCCAAATGAGCTGCTGTGGATGAGCAGGCAGAGCTACAGTCCAATACCTTCCTGCTATTACCTCACTCAACTCCCCATAAGAACATGAGGTAGAAGCAGAGCCAGAGGAGATAACAACCCTGTAACTCACCCAAACAGACAGAGATTGTGTGAAAATTGGAAATGCAAGGCAGCCTTGACTGCTGAAGGAAGGGACCTCCCAGCCAAGCCTGTGCTCTCACTGAAGCTTTTGGTCAGAAGTTTGGGGCTGGTTCCCTCTATGGACCCTCAGGGTGACTTAAATGTTCCAAAGTGATCATCAGAGACAAAATCAACACATCACAACTCCAGTTCTGTCACCTCCTCCTGCTCATTCCATACAGCTTCAAATAATTTTAATAGTAACCTTAGGTAGGCAGCAAGTTATTCATTATCTGTGAATGCTGACAATCTAAGGAGATGGAAGATAATCAGGTTTATTCCTATAAAAATATGAGTGTTCATTTCCCTGCAGAACTGTGGACAACACTGACAGCAAGAGGCTACATTTGGAAAAGAAAATGAGCTCTGAAGTTGTTGGTTTTGCTTAAAAACCTTTACCAACCTACCACTAAAACCAGAGTTTTCTGTCATAAGAAGGCCAGCAGAAAATTAAAACTAGATATTTATCATCTGATAGTAGATATTAAAACCATGTGTATGTTTCAAAATATTTCACAGTAAAACTCTATTTTCTGTGCCTCCTGTGACTGGGGTGCTGGAATGGAAGGATGCAGGTCCTTTAGGAGGGACAGGCAGGGGAGACCCTCTGGGTCAGTGACCAGCTGGAGCACATGGAGCTCACCTGTGCAGGGATGAAGAGCCCACCAAGAGCTTGTGGGCCAGGATTAAAGGGAGGGCAGGGACAGGTGATATTATAGTGGAGGTCTGCTCCAGGCCATCTGATCAGACAGACCAAGTGATATGTGTAGGAGCAGCCTCACCTTCACAAGCCCTGATCTTCATGGGAGAGAGACCTCAACCACCCCACTATCTCTTGGAGGGACACACAGCACAATCCAGAAGGTTCCTGGAATGCATTGATGGTAACTTCCTTCTCCAAGTGATAGAGGAGCCCACAAGGAGAGGGGGCTGTGCCGGACCTTGTTCTCACCAACAAGGAGGGGCTGGTGGGCAATGTGCAGCTCAAGGGCAAACCTGGCTGCCATACAAAGTGATTCCCAAGAATAACATTAAAGTAGCTTTTTTCTCTCTCTCTGGTGAACATCCATCACCTTGTGTCTGATACTCCACCTGCTCTTCCTTTCAAAGTTACATTGTTTTAGCTCCACACTTCCTCTTGATGATTTCAAGCTGGTGAGCTTGGAGATGGGTCTGCCACTGAAATTTTCTCAGCGACTTTGTATCAGCTGTCTGTTTAACAGTGCCATCAGAGTTCTATTTAATGTTTAACCATAAGATCTCTAATAGGATTTCTAATATCTCATTACTTAGAGCTTAGAACTGCTTTTCCAGTCCTAGGAAAGTATAGACAACCAATCCTCTTATCATAAGTCTTATATTAAAGGGCTCTGGACTGTATTTCCTCAATAACAACATGGAGAGAAATTATTCACTAATTTTTTTCTTTCTTTTAAATATCAGTACACCCAGTTGGAGCAGGTGGGATTTTGCTTAGTTCTGTATTCTACTACCTGCAGTTATTCATTCTGTATATCACAATTGGCCTAGGTCCCATTTGGATTCTCCTTCAGAACCCTCAGTGCCCACGAGGAACTTTGAGGCCATGCTGTATGCACAGAATTCACATTTGCTCTCATGGATCTCTTGAGGCTGGAGAGAGACAAAATCATTTGACTGACACCTCAAAAACAGTGTGTTTGGGGAATGTGTCTTTTTGAAAGGATAGCATTCACAAACTTGCCTTGCTTGCAATAAAGCAGATATTCCACTTTTACAGTGGGGTTCAACCCACATTATTGAGGAGTAGTTTACTAGTTAGATTAAAAATGGTATTTTGTAATGAATTTGAAATGACAGACTATTAGACACTTGATTGCACATTGAAAGAGATGGGTGAAGCACTGCTAACTTTCCTATCTCTGTGATCTCCTCTAGTGAAAACTTCCAAGACAGAAAGCTACATAATCTGCTTGAAATAATTCCATTAATTTGAACAGTAGATGCCTATCTGGCCTTTTAAGATAGCTTTGAAAAATTCCAATTTTAGTTTCACATATCTCCCAAACCTAAAATACAGAATATCCTCACCAGTTCTGCCACAAGACACCTTCAAAATTTGTATTTGTTGAGCCTGTTTGTGTTCCCTAATTGCACTGCTCTACCTTTTCCCAGGAGAGGCTCAATGGGAATGATCTCTCCAGAGGAGCCACGTGATGCCGAAGCATCTGAACAAGAAGCATCATTCCAACACTCAGTGCACTCAGAACACCATCCTCCTGAATAGCTCAGAGATTGCAGGCTCCTGGGCACTTCTGCTTTGCTTCAGGAATGCTGTCCAAGTGCCATGGGCAGGACAGCATCCAAGGCATCTGTGCAGATGTGAAATACAATGTACAGCAAATACTGACATGGCCTTTGCAGTATTAGAGCATCTTCAGTTGTAAAGCTTATGATTGCTATTGTCTCAAATGGCAGTGCCTGGCAGAGCCATATAATTACTCTTTATTATTATATCTTGTGATTTTGTGTCTCCTCCTCCACATGTATTTTCTTAATACAGTGATACTTAGTATTTAAATATTCCTGTGCTTTTGCTTCCAGCTCTCAGATCAGCATTTCTTGTTTTTTACTGGTACTGTTCTTGCAGTCTGCTGTTCAAGCCATCTACTTAGTTTAAAACATTTCTTACCTGCCAGCTTGTTTACATTATGCCTCCAAATGGCCAGGCATCTGAGAGGAGTTCACAAAATTCTGACATCCAGTAAAAAAAAAAA
>JAWWLZ010000025.1:18446994-18462005 GCA_035041345.1 Poliocrania exsul
CCCAGTGAAAAAACACCCCATAAGTGCCAGTGCTGCCTGACATGTGTGTGAAGAGAGAAAGGTGGAACAGGGCTGGGAAGAGCTGGCTGCTTTAACTCATTGATGGTGATGGTTAATGTTTCATGCCTTTTTTTATACCTTAAAACAATTGTCTCTGCACACACTCAGCTGCTGTGATACCCACACAAAATCTGTATTATGGGTGGTGTTTGGATTCTAACACGGGTTGTTGTGGGTGAGGCTGATGCAGTTGCACAATGGACAGATAATGAAGGTCAGAGGACACACTCAAAAAGCTTCTGTATAGGTGAGTTTGGAGGTATTTTAAGACTACTTAAACAAAGTGGGGTTTACACCATTATTGCCTTCCAGAAGCCTACGGGTTTAAGAGGATGAGGCTTCTCTGTGGCTGCTGAGTAGCACTGACCACCCTGGAAAGGGCAGGAAAGTAAAAGACACCTAATTCCGTGGAAGAGGGATTAGGGGAAGGCACTGTTTGGTTGTGAGACAGCAGGATAGAGGCCCTGCTCCAAATTATGAGGCTGTGCCTTTCCCCCAGACAGTCTCTCAAAAAACACAAAGCTGGTGAGCACTAAAGAGAAGCACTGAGAAGAATGATGGTAAGCCAGTTGTGTAGCTGACAGACAGACAGACAGTTCATGTTCCACAAAGTCTGCACAAGCACACACTTTTCTGCCTGCAAGTTTAATTCAAAAGTACTCTTGCCCTAGATTAAGATAACAGTGCCACTTTGGAAGAATTACTCACATGCCTTGCTTGCTTTCTTGCTCTCTTTGTATCTCTATCTTCTTGAGTTAGGATGAGGAGTGATGAAATGCCATGGGGAAGAGAGATTCCCTTCTCCAATTGCTGCTGCTGCTTTTCCAGCCTCTGCTACAAGACTGGAGTCTGTGAAGACCAGAAAATTATAGGGTAAGAACTGAAGATACTTTTAAAAATTGATTTTCTTACCACATGTGGAAAAACAGTACTGTCTTCCAATGTGCTTTTAACTTTAACTCCTGCTGGGATATGTGTGTCTGAGTGTGTGCACATATGGTGCTTGTTTGGATTTTTTTCAACATATAAAATTATTTGTTCATAATTCTATACAGATATTCATAAACTAGCAAAATCTGTGCTAGTGGGATCATACAACCACCATCATTAGTAGAATCCAAATCAACACACAAATACCAATACCTGTTAATTGTCCCAATGAAAATCACTTCTCTTTTAGCTTCTTAACTGCTTTTTATCTCTCCATTCTATTCTGTCTGCTAAAATTGATTTTAGGACTGTTTTTGCAAAGGGTCTCCCATTTATCAGGCACCCATGGCCAACCCATAACAACATCAGTAGAATGGTCAAGATGGTCAAAAAATGCTTAGTGGGCTACAAATCTCTCAGTCAGGGTTAGAGTTAGGACCCAAACCAAACTGAAACTGGAAATTCATTATGGGGGACTTAAATGTCTTTGCAAGGATACAGCTTTGGAAACTTCAGAAGAGGACAAAAATCCTGTCCCAGTTTTGCAAAAAGACAGTGCCTTACCCTCTCCCCAGGAAATTAATCAGTGTATAATCAAAAAGTATTTCCAGCTGCTGCTGTTCACTTCCTCCCTTGTAGATTTTTCTCACATAAATCAGACCTCAAATTCAAAGTCATGTTAACTGAACAGACATTCTCGTAAGCTGCATGAAGTGGCAGTATCTGCTCTTATCCCTGTTGTGCTTCAGGTAGTCCTGCTTGATGGGACTTCCTTACACAGGGATCACACCCATAGGAGAGAAAAAAACCCACAACACAGTCTTCTCTGTAGCTACTATTTACTACAAATCAAACAGACAATGGAATACATACAATCCTGACTTACTCAGAACTGTGACTTTGCTGTGTATTCCAACCCTGCAAACTGGGACCAGTGTAGCTTATCAGACTGAAGAGAATTCATGGATTGAGATAGAGTGACATTCGGAGGTAAAGCAACAGCTGTGTGCATAACCAAAGCAAGGCAAGGAATTCATTCCCTGTATCCCATTGGGAGGCAAGTGTTTAGTCATCCAGGAAAGCAGGGCTTCATCTTGAGCAATTGGTACTTGAGAAGACAAATGCTGTAACTCGAAATGTCTTCCACCTCACCTCCTCCTTTCCTCCAGTTTATATTGCTGAGCATGACATCATTGGAATGGAATGGAATGGAATGGAATGGAATGGAATGGAATGGAACATTTCTTGGATCACTTGGGCTCAGCTGTCCTGGCTGTGTACCCTCCCAGCTCCTTGTACACCCCCAATCCCCTTGCTGATGTGGTAAGAAATACAGAAGGTCTTGATACAAGTACTGTTCTCCAGCAGCTATAACATCCTCATGTAATCATAACTGTTTTGATCACAAATCCAAAAAAGAGCATATTTCCACATACTGTGAAGAAAATTAACCCTATCTCAGCCAAAACCCTTACAGTAGGACACGAGGAGCAATTATAGCTGCAAGGAAAACACAGGGCAGGCAGAATGTAGTGAGGTACAGGCAGAACACTGGGGCTTAATGTTCCCCCTCCTGTGAAAAGAACAACAAACACTTGCACCAGAACAGCCAGGCTCTAGTTTTGCTTTATCTGAACCTTCCATGGCAGTGTCCCCAGCACTGAAGTAGCCACAGGCTGGTGCTGCCTCCAGGGGACTGGTCCCCATTGCCTTCTGAGATTTGTTGCCTTAGGTTTGGAGACTGGAGGAAAGAGCCAAAACAGTTCAGAGACAAACCCCAAGGCATTCAGGTAATTTAAAAGAACATGCTACCAAACTGCAAAGCCATACCACCACTGAAACAGGGGACTGGAGGGAATCCAGAGTCTTCAGGTGGCTATAAAAGTTATTTGAACATTCTGCTGGAGAAAAAGGCACACTAGAGAAAGAGCAATAAAAAGAAACATCAAAATACTGAAAATACTGTGCTACTGAGCTAGGACAAATTAATTTGCCTAACTACCCTGAACAGACATTGTAAACACACCACTGGTTATAGTCACAGTGCCAGAAGAAAATAAAAAATGCTGGCAGGCTCCTAAAATGGCACTAAGTCCATTAAATGGCTCTACATACAAAATCACTGTTAAGATTTTAATATTTGTATTTTTAGACTGATGTTAATGCCTGACATATGGTTAAGGGTACTCCAGCTCCAGAAATAATATATCTAACTACCAAAAAAAGACAGTAGAACTTCCACTGTGCAAGATTTCATCCTGATAATTCCAAATAAATCCTAAATTAAATCTCTGATAATTTTTATATCTTTCAAAACAGATATATTTCTATGTTTGTTTTACAATTGAATGTTTTTAGCAGTCATATGAATGTCTAGCACTGCTTTGAACGTTACTCAGTTCTTCATCTCAACAAGTTCACATAACAGAGCACATGTGGCTTTTGATGAAAAAGAAGTTGCCTTGTCACTGATTTGAGGGCTCCCTTTTCAAAGTTCCTTTTAAAAGTTTTCTATATGATTGATTAGGTTAAGTTGGTTGCTTGTTAGGAGGTAAGTGGAGGATGAAACTACCTCAAAATATTCTTTCTTTGTAGGGAAAGAACAACGTTTTTTTGGCTGAAAACACAGAATTCATCTGAGGGTCCATTTCTTGTTCTGCTTTCAGTTATCTTGCACTTTCTAGGATATCTGCTCTGAGCTGGTAAGAGAAATGTTCCTTGTCACTTCTCTTATTCACACAGCTCCACCAAACAGTGTCATAGTCCCTTGAATTTGTCCCTAGAAAATCCCCTTGTCTTGGAAAATAAGGTCCTGTGCATAGGTATGTATTAGAGAAACTCCCTTTCTTTCAGCAAACTAGTGTGAAACACAAACTCTTTTATTTAACCTTAAAGTTTATGAGCTTTTGTATCACCTGCCTTACTGTATCTTAAAAAAACCCCAAAACATTATGCATTTGATGCTTTAAAAGACTAACTCGATTTCTTTGTTTTGTAATAATGTCTAACACCTTGAGGTGTGAAATCTGGATTAGGTTTGTCAGTCCTGTATTAAACAACTATTACCTTCATCTTCAGGGCATGCTATAAACTGAGGGCTTGGATAGGTAGAAGTGTTACAGGAATGAGAACAGGTTTGCTTTCATGTCCTAGGGAGGAACATGCTTCCTGACACAGGAAAATACAATGTTGCTTCCTGCATGCTTTAAAGTTGCTCAAGAGCAGGTGAAGGATGGACCTTGTGCTTATCCAGTCATCCTTCCAAGGCTTTAAATTCCTCTCTGCATGAGTGAGAAAGCAAACTTCATTCACACCACCAAGATATAGATAGATATAGATTATATAGATATAGAAATATAGATAGATACAGATATAGATACAGATATATATAGAGAGAGGTAGAGGTAGATCGATAGATTGATAGATCAATAGATACATCGATAGATCGATAGATAGATAGATAGATGATAGATAGATAGATAGATAGATAGATAGATAGATAGATAGATAGATAGATAGATAGATAGAAAGCTTACTATTCTGCCCATCAAACCCCACTGCCTCAACACAGTATGGTATCTGTTGCACAAACAGGAGGAACATGCTTATAAGACTTAATTAAGTGATATAAAAGAACTCACTCAACTGACTTAGTGCATTCCTGAGCACCATTCCCACAGATGAGATCCTGTAACCCCCAAGAGGGCAATGATCAATGAATTGAGTACGAAGACCTTTGGATTTCTCAAGTTTTCAATATCTAAAAGCTTTATGAAAAAATGAAAATAAAAATAATTTACTTTAAACTAGAGGGGTATGCACAGACCCAAATCCTGGCACAAGTCCCTGCAATGAGAAAACTATGTATTTCAAGCAATGTGTCTTGTGTGGAGAAAAAAGGTCTAAGGTCTCACCTATTCCTTTGTGCTGTTCATTGATCACTTAAGAAGCAGTTTAAAAGTTTGGGTTTTTTTAAAGTATGGGGAGCTGCTCTCTTCTTCCCATGACTCAGGGAAGTGAGTCCACCCTGTGCTCCACCACTACAGTCCAGGAAGCAGCTTCTCTTCCCAGGATTTGTGTGCTACAGGGCCATGAGAAATGTGGCCATGCAGCAAAGTTACATGATACCTATTTTGGTGTGAGAAGGTGCCTTCCTGGACAGCGAGGTCCTCTTGGTTCCAGAAGAACCCAGTACACTTCTGGTTGGAAGGAAAAAAAATCATGGCTTGCCCCAGATTAATTTGGCATGGTTTGAACTATGAAAAGAATACTAATTGCATGTTAAAAATAATTTCCTCAGCTAACATCAATAAACTGTAAAATCAGCCTTAATGCTAGGAGCTAGGATCCCTGCTGATTTGAAGCAGAGAGTGTTGAAGGAGGAAATTTTGAAAACTTTTTTGGATGATAGGAAACGTTGGCACTGCCACCATCTTCCCAGCTATTGTCCCTGATGAAACTGGCTTTTCCTACTTCCTCAGCCATGCAAGACCCCTATAATCTCTTTTCTCCCTGGTTGAATGCTGTGATGAGAGGTTCAAATCCTTTGTCCCTGCTATACTTAGCACCTCTCCTTGTATGCAGTAGTTTTCTTTCCCTTCCAGATGTTATCAAAGTCCAATAACTGCTCTTGAGAGCCAAGACAGATGTAAGCTATTTTTTAAAACACACTTCAAGCCAACTTTATTTCTTTGAGATGAAAAAATATAATGAAATGTCATGAATGCCTTTTAATGCCATAGAAATGCAAAAATAAGTGCTATAATAATCCTTGGATTACTTTTCATCATGTGTCAAGGCCAAATCATAGCTCTAATAGCAATCACCATGGCTCGGCTCCAGTGCAATTATTATCAGGGACCTGTTCCAAACACCATTGTCAAAGTCAACAAGAAACTTTTCCCCACTGAGTTCAGGGTACTTTGGATCAGGCTCCAAACTGCCTAAGCTTGCAGAAGCTGCCTTTGGTCATCCCAAAGCCAACACTCACAACACAGAGGTTGCTAATGATGGACATACTTAGGAAAGCAATGTCCACAGCACTGCTTGGGGGAGATTGGGCAACCAGTTCTAAAAAAAACAGTTCACTGCTTTCCTTGTTCACTCCTTTTGCTGTATCCCTTACTGTCACCTTAACAGCTGAGGTGATGCTGATCAGTCTCAGCATTGCTATTCATGCTCAAGGATTCTGCAAAAAGAGTGCCCATTAATTGCCCTGTGTTGACCTGGCAGGTCAGAAGTGCATTTGAAGCTTGGACAGCAACTTCCTCAAAAATGGCAACAAGAGCTTTTCTTTTCCCAGCTTCTGGACTTTATGCTTGCAGAAGATCAGGCATAAGGAGTACAAATTAAATTGAGATCTGGTGTCTTACAACCAGTAATGACCACAAGGGTTGACAGTTTAGTAAATTATTAGCAACAAAGGCTAACTGCTGCTGTGGGATATGGGGCTTGAATATGGTATATTAGTCAGCACATGGTCTTTATCTGCTCTGAATAAATTTCTATCTGCTCTCCAACCATCAAAACCAGTAATATCCAAAGAACAAAAGGCAAAAACCCCAAAACAACCCACAGTGACCATGGGCATGTTTTTTCTTTAGGCAGAAGAATCAGCTACCTTTTGGGAATCAGAGAATCACAGAATCTGTGGAGTTGGAAGGAATCCGACCCTTAGCACTGCACAGGACCACCCCCAGAAGTCACATCATTTACCTAAGGGTATAATCCAAACAATCCCTGAACTCTGGCAGGCTTGCTGCTGTGCCCACTTCCCTGGTACACTCTGGAATTGCTTAAGCAGTTGACAAATAGAATGATCAGAGCAACAGTCTATTTATCATGTCATCTGGAATAGCATTACAAATACAACACTGTAGCTTGCAAAATTTAGCAGTATTAAAATTGGTGCAAACACAGAGACAGCAATAGGTCTTAAACCTGCCAAAACAAGTACTGAGTTGCTTTGTACTTATCAGTGCAACTGTCATCTTCCTTCAGGCCTGAAGAGAACAGCTTCCAGCTTACATCTTTCCAGCTTTCAGTTTCCTCAACTGAACTATGACGTTTGGGGTTTCAGCCCTCAAAGCCCTAATACTGCCCTTAGATTGCCAAGACAAAGCCTCAGTGCCATTTCTTGCCAAGTGAACCTTCCAGACTCCCCAGGTTAGCCAGGTTACACTGAATTCCTGCAAGGGACAGTCCAGTCCCATTAGCAACCTTGTCCCACATGGAATCAGGAATCAGAACTGACTTGAGAGTGGGATGCTCCGGACTTACACCCTTCTTTCTCCCAGACATTAGCACATGCAGCCAAGCCCATGCCCACCCAATAATGTCCTTGAGGGGAGTCAGCACCCACTTACACCCCAGGGAGCCAGGCCTGTGCCTCCAGGCACCACACATCCAACAGATTCCCCAAGATATGTGCTTCTGAGTCACCCGCTTGCCAGCACAGCAGGCAAAGCCTGGCACATTTATAAATAATCTGTGGGAAACTCGGGGGAAACCGTAGTTTTCCTCTTTCACAGGAGCTTCTTTAGGCAGGAGCTCCTTTTTCTTAGATGTTTTTGAGGAATTCTGCAGCATACAACTCAGCTGATTACAAATCAGATACTCAAGATGTACAATGGACAGACAGGAGTCTTCACCTGTGGGTAGCAAGAGCTAGCTAAGCACCAAGAGCATCACAAGCCTCTGCAGCCTGTGCTGAACTCTCTGCTTTAGTCTCATAACTTTTAGCTTAAAGATAATCTGGACATTTCTCCATGCTTTGTAAGTTGGTATAACTCTGCACCCCACAGCTCTGAGTTTCGATGGAGCAGCGGCAGAACTTTTTCAAGTCAATGAACTGAAGCGTGACATCCAATTTTAAACAAATCTTTCCACTGGGCCATGTCACAGCTCTCCCAGCAGTTAAAGCTTAAATATTTAGAGATTATGACATTGCCCCCAAAACACCTTGCTAGGCATCCCCTGGCACAACTTGAGGCTATTTCCTCTTGTCCTATCACTTTTCACTTCGGAAAAGAGACTGATACCCACCTAACTACATTCAGGTAGTTGTAGAGAGTGATAAAATCTCCCCTGGGCCTCCTTTTCTCCAGGCTAAACAACCCCACCTCCCTCAGCTGCTTCTCATAAGACTTGTTCTCTAATATCAAAGCATCAGGGTAATTTTAACATTCCAAATCTCTCATGGACCAAACTTAGAGGGAATCAGGTGATCTTGAAATCTACTGTCTTAATACAGGTGCATTGCCGGAGTGCAGATCACACACCCTGACCAGCAGCTCATGAGCAGCAATTTGGGAATGACTGTTCTAGTGTTTTATTCTGTACATTGTTGGATATTGATGTAATTTATTGCCTTAATTCCCTCACAGAATGTATTCCCTTAATGTCAACTTATTCTTCAAAATCAGAGCTTTCCAGCATAAAGAAACACTTCTAGGTTAAAATACTGCATCAAAAATGTGAGAAGTGGCACAAAACCTTCCCCCTGTGGCTGTTGATGCCTAGTTCACCTTTTCAGGAGGTAGTTTTGACCTTTCTCCAGCAAATTGTCATGGAGGCAAAAGGCAACCAACCCCACTGCATTGTCACCAGTGCTCATGGCACATCCAAGCCCACACAAAGGTAACTCTCCTGGTTAACATCCAGCCTCAAGTGGACAGAACAGTCAACTAGTGCTACTCTGAGAGCAGGTCTAAACAACTGAATATATCCTCTATTTTAAAAAAGCCAAGTCAATCAGAACCAACACTTAGCCAAAACACAAGGACAATGGGACTATGATGAATACAAGGGATAATCAAGGGATAATCAGTAGCAAAATCTGTAACCCTGAAGTAATGATAGAAGTGCCAGAGCAGTAGTTATTCATTGCCACTGTATAAATCAGCTAGAATATCATTAGCTATTACCTTTTCAAGCCACATGGACAAGGAAAATTCCTGATTATTATGGTAGATTACAGGACAATCCAATTATCATTCTCAGCATAAATACTCCTTGTAATTAACGGGCAATAGTGTTAAACTCTGCTAAAATATTTTCTCCATTAAAACTTTAAAGCAAGGCATTGAAGATTTTGAGCAATCCAGCAACTTCTGCAGAATTAGCTGGGCTTCAAAACAGTAATTAGCCCATTTTATGAGATGTATCTTGTTGATCCATATGTCCTGGTAATAAACATCAGTGTTTATGTTTCTATTGCTGTATGATTATCATGTATTAAACATTAGTTCACACATCATCCTTAAATTCACATTGAGCAATGAAGACGTTACTAAAATAGACAAATATTTGAGGTGGATTTGTGATCCACTGATGGGCTAATTGATAATCAAAAACCCCTCCAGGCCTGCTTGGGAGGAAAAGGAGGAGGCCAGGTCTTCCTGACTCAACAGGTGATGACAGTGCAATGCATGTTGCTGGTTTTGTTACTGATTTGGTGTATCCTGAGACAAAGATCTTAGGAGAGCTTGTGAATGACACTTCATCTTGCAAACTACAGAGACTGTGTTTTAATCCAGTGAGCCATACAGGACAAGACAGGGGATTGATTCTTCCACTGTGTTGATGGTTACTTTATTCTTGCTGTGAGAGGAGCCAGATGACCCTGAGACTTTCTCTAGAAAGTGTTCTCTGGGTTCAGTCCTCTGGCCACTGTCACTGCCAGTCAGCCATTTCAAGAGTCACCTGGGAAGTCAAAGGAGTCAGCCTTGCTTGTTCTAGCTGCTAACCTTCACTGGGTATCTGGGCTGTGGCTGTCCTTGAGGAACAGGCAATGGCACAGGAGAGCACCTGCTCTGCCAGCCATGGGATGTGGCAGTGCTGCTCTGCCATGCCCCACTGCAGGGAACCCACCTACTCTTGGCTGGGCCAGGAGGAAACTGCCAGGAGAGGGATGGCCGGGGACGAAGATCTTACCCTGAGGGAACACCAGACTGAGCAGGATCCCAGCAATGGGGAGATTCTGACCCCTTCTTTCCCTACACTTAAGACGTTTTTGGGGAAGCTTGGGAACGTATCTGTGCTTTGGCATTTCAAAGCACTAGGCATCCCTGTTTGAAACAACTTCCCACTTGGTAAGAGAGTCAGAGAGCTGCCAGGCTTCAGCAGCTCACCACACTTGCTGCTCTCAATTACTTCTTTCAAGTTTGGTTAAATGGGACTGAGGGGGAACCGGTCGAGGGGAACCAATCCCTGGATGGGATCTGCACGGCACGACCCTCGAGTCTGCCCGCAGGTGGACGGGGGAGAAGGGGTGACCTGGGTCTGAGGTGCCTCAGCCTGCTCCGGCCCCGGGGGGCACTGCCGGCCCCGAGGGGCCCGCGGCTCCCGAGAGGCGGGCAGGGGGCGGGCGGGGGCGGTGCGGGCCCGGCCCCCAGCCCGAGCGGGCGCTGCCGTGCGGGGAGGGCACGGCGGAGCGGCGGGCGCCGAGCTTTAAATGAACATTAATATCGCTCGGGGAGGGCAGCGCCGGTGGCTCGGGACGGGTGGCGGCGGCAGAGGCACCTCCAGCTCCTCTTCCTCCTCCTCCGCCGCGGTGGCAGGTAGGCAGTGCGCCTGGGAACGCGAACTTCTGCCCTTCCCGTGCCCCCGAGGCGGGCGGGCCGGCGGCGCTCCCCTGCCCCGCGGGGGGACACGGTCGTGCCCCGCGCCCTTCCCGTCGGGATGCCGGGATGCTGCTGGGATGCTGTTGGGATGCTGGCGGGGGACGCAGCTGCCCAGGGAGATGGAGTCTGAGACAGCATCTCCTTAGAGGGCGGCGGAGCCCTGCGGGGAGCGGAGCGGGGCGCGGAGCAGAGCGCGGTGGGTCCGGGGGCGGCGGAGGTGAATCCCCTGGGAATCGCCCGGGAAGGGGCCGCCTGTTGCCGCCGCACTGGTGGCGGTGCGGGAGCGCGAGGATGGCGGGGACACGGCGCCCAGAGGGACGGGCAGCAGCGCTGGGGGCTGCGGAGCCCGCCCCGGTCCCTGTGCCTCTCCACACGGGCGGAGACACCGCTGGCGGTGCGGCAGAGCGGGGGCTGCGGGGGCTGCCGGCGCTCCCGGGAGCGCGAGGCTCTCCTCTCAACTCAAACCTGGAACGGCCTCGCCTTAATAATAAAAGTTAATCCCAGAAGGTGGAGTGGTTTATTTTCTTTCGTTTGATGTTAATTGTGTCCCTATGCTCGGTTCGTCCGTAGCACGGTGCCGATGTGAAAACACGAAGTGTCAGCCTAGCGCTCTGTTTATGGCTTGTTGGGAATGGATTTAAAGCTTTAGTTATAATTTCAGTTCATCTGTGGGCTCTGCTCGGTTGCTTTAGGATTCGTTTAAACTCTGTTTTCAACAGAGACGAGTGAACTTTAAAGAAAATCAGGTCAGGCATAGATTCCGGGCATCAAACCCTTTCAGGTCCCAGAAATAGCCACAGAAGTAGCGTGACCAATTCTTTTTTCATGCACAAAGCTCTTTCTTTTTTATTTTGGCTGGATTTTCTGACAGATACCGCAGCTCATCAACTGGATATTTCCAGCTTACTTTAATGAAATAAGCACGCTTTCTAAGCTTGCCTTTTTATGCCAATTATATTAGTCTCCCTTGCCTATACTAGCTTTGAGTTTCTTATAGAGCTTGTAGTTCTTAAAATAACAAAGTATGCTTAGCACAAGGTTTCTTTTTGTGCGTTTTTACGGTTTAGATCTATGAGACAGTGAGAAAAATGATGACTGTAATGAAACGTGCATATTAGCTGTTATGGGTTAAAAATGTACTTGGATATTAATAGAAAAGGTTTGGAGAAGTTTTACTTGTAATATTCTGCACTTGAAACATAGATGTTCTTAAGTTATTGTATCTTTTATAAAGACTTGAATAAGAATTAACAAATATTTATCTATCAGTAAGTGGGTCAGATGATAACATCTTCCACTGGATCTCTTACTTCTGGACAGCTTTGGTTGCTAAGTTGCTATGAATTTCTAATCCCAAAGTCAATGATGTCATAATGACATCATCACATCCTTTCACTTGATTGATTCTCATAAGAGAACAGTAATGAGATTTGATATACATGTCCCATCTCTTTAATATTCTTCCTCTGCTTCAGGGGATTTCCTGACCTGCCTGGCAAATTCCAGTGAATCACACTGAGCTCTAGTAAAAAGACATTCCTTTTGGAGACGAGGTGGAACATTAAAGGGACAGTGGCTGCTCCTGGTCTTTTCAAAATCTGAGGAAGTTGGCAGCTTATGTTTTAAATGTGGAGTTCTGGATATGGAGACCAGTGATTTAAAGCTTGAGCTTATTAAATTCATGTGCAGGTGCGAAAGTGACTTGAATTTCAAAGACACTTCAGCATTTGATGTGTGTGTATCTGCTTTAGGCAGGCCGGGGGCACAGAGGAAATATAAGCTGTTTCAGATGCCAAAATAAATTTCATCTCTAATGGTTAATGGATGAAATTAGTCAGAAATTGTCACACTGATGCCTTATTAAGAATGGTATTGAATGGTACTGAAGACAGCTCAGAATCTGTTTATTTTTCTAATTAGGTAACATCATTTAACTGTTGATAAGCTTAAGTATTTTAATAGCAACACTGCCATCATAGGGAAGTCCTTGTAAGAGAGTTTAAAATATTTAGAGTTTATAGAATTGATGCGTTTGGTTTGTTCTGAGGTTAAAGGTACAAATGTTGCCATTTGGTGTTGATCAGCATCGACTGTTAGTTTGAATAGCTTATTTTGTGTGTGTCCATACAAGCATGGATCAGCTTGAATTTCAGGCGGTTGTTTTCCTGATAAATAGTTTTATTGTTGTGAATTTCTTCATACCCAGTGAGCTTGAAATATTCTAGACAGGGCTGTGTGTATTTCAGGTGTGTAAATCTTACTGTTTCATATGTGTGTGGAAAAGGGAGAAATGAAGCAGTTTTCGCATCTGCTTTGTTGAACATGTAGTTTTGTTTGGTAAAGTTAAAAGCTGAGTCTGTCTCACAACATTCAGAGGCTGCATAAACCAATCTCACTTGATTCATGAGTATCGTGGGTTGTGAAAATGTATTTCAAAAGTAAACAATGATTTGTGAGCATGGGCGAGGTGGTGGTTAATGTGTTTACTGAACAAACTGACTGCTGAGGTAGTGCTTCTATTATTGCTAAAGTACTGCAGCATTGATGGCACTATTAAGTATAACAGAGTAGTAATTGAACATGAGGAGTGGGAACCAGTAGGAAGGTGGTGGGAGAAGATGGTTTTATATGTTTGAATCTATTCACTATGTAAGTGCAATCCAAGGTACAGATGCAAAAAGGAAATTTCTAAATAATCAGTAAGAATTTTGCACTCATCATCCTGTATGCAGTGACAAATTTCTACAAGCTTTAGATTCTTTCTGGGATGACTCAACTACGAACAAGTGATTTGGAAAAAAAATATTATCTCTGAAGAGAATCCTTGGTGACAATTTCTTTTCAAGTTATCTTAGGATTTTTCTACTTACCATGATTTCTTCTAACTCGTGCTTGCCTTGAACATTGGAGACAAGAAATGAATTTGGACTTGAGGATATATCTGTGTCTTTCCACTGCATGTTAGATGGTCATCCGTGACATTTGCATGGTTGTGCTTTTAATGTGGTGACACATTTGGTTACATAAAGTGCAGAAAGCAGTGCACCTCAAAGCCTTTCTGAGTGCTTGGAGAGGAAGGTTGATGCTGCAGTTCTGACCTCTTTGACCAGGCGAGGACAGCGGAGACATGGCCAAATAGAGAAAGACGTTGAACATTCAGAGTTGTGACAGAGCTCACTTAACACACAAGGTCAGTCCTTGCAGAGGCTCAGTAAAACAATGGACAAGGCAACGAAGTCTCTTGTTGTACAAACAGAAATAGGAAACGCGATCTTTAGACTTTTGTTATCTACTGCAAGACTAAGCTGTGCTTATGGGTGAATTATCTGGTATCTGGCTTAAACAAACTACAACTGAAATGCTTCAGGACTTCTAGCGACCAAGATGTTTTGTTCCCCTGCTTCCAGAAGCACATGCTGTGACTGGCAGTGTGAGGACAGCCCAAATTCTGCTTCCGTCTTAAGCTCTGTGTGAGAATAGAATGAACTACCAACTGGATTGTTAGACTTACTTTTATTTTTTAATGTATATTTTTAAGGAGAAAATAATACCTGTAAAACCTGAAATTTTTGCAGGACACCTTTGTGAGCCTTTTATGGGGGCAACAATGGCAGTTGGATATTCCAAATATGTTTTGTTCGGTCAGATTGAAGGGTAGTGTGATAAATAAATTCATCTACACTGAATCTCCTGTACTGATGGAAAAATATCTTCCAGAACACACACAGGATTTGTCCCTTATACGCTAGGAAGTAAAATAATGAAAGTAAATTTTTTTATGTATATTCTGCTCTCCTTTATCTTATAAAGGCATTTGAAGAAGAAAAGTCTCACAGAGTAACATGAACAACAAATTATTTTTCTCCAAGAGACCCTCAGGAGTTTTTCTGTTGGGGGGTTTTGTTTGTTTTTGGTTGGGTTTTATTTAAGTTTTTGCACAAATGCATTTTTCAATCATTTTAATTGTTCAAGATGTGGCCAACGTGCAGCTTGTGAGCACAGAAGATGCTGCCCCACGTCCTCAGCAGAGCTGATGTAATCTGTAAAGCGAGGACTAAACGCTGCCTCAGTCACACTGCTGTGCCTGGAACATCAGCCTGGGAGGTCTGGGAGGTCACACTCTGGCTCTTCCCCAAGGAAAAGGACCCAAACCACTGCATTAACATTCTGACAATTCCATGGTGCTGCTCTGATCAGAATTTAATGTGCAGAAAATGCCACTCTCTGCTTTGTACTCAGTTAATGACAGCTCTGGTACAAAAGGGCCCCGTGGGTGCAGCGAACCCACGAGGTGTAACAGGTACAAACCCTCTGCCTTCAGCTGTGATTGATGCAATGCTTTGAGTAATCACTTTAGTGTCTTACAAGTCCTGTGTTTGACTTCTCTGTAGCAATTCC
>JAWWLZ010000025.1:18462105-18476437 GCA_035041345.1 Poliocrania exsul
CTGTGATTGATGCAATGCTTTGAGTAATCACTTTAGTGTCTTACAAGTCCTGTGTTTGACTTCTCTGTAGCAATTCCAATGTGCCACTGTTGTCTGCTTAGGGAAATAAAAAACATTAACACAGGATATAAACAGCCCACAAAAACAACCCAACAATAAAGTCAATCCAGATGTGGTAGCTAACATCTATTAGATATGAAAAGGTTTCTATTTAAGCCATAAACATAGTCACAGAATACATCCGTTATTCCAAAACCACAATAGTTTCTGAAGGAATTTATTGTGCAAGAACAGAAGTTATTTAAAAACCATTAATACCTTAATTTGTTAGGCTAGAAAACTTTGATTTTATTACAGCTTTGATCTTTCTATTTTTAAACAAACTTAGTGCTGATTTTAGTCTGAAGCTCTGTCTTAGAGTAACCCTTATCGAAAAATTGAATCTTTTCTGTGTGAAATAACAATTATTTTATTGTTCAATGCAAAACACGCAATGAAAAATCAGTGCCCTTTATGACAATTTTAAAATTGTGTACCAAGACAAGAATCTAAGATATAACAAAGGAAGAAAAAGTTATGTCAGTGGTGAACAAATACATCACAAAATATTATTTTGAAAAACAGATGCTTTCAGTTACCAATCAATGTATTCCTTTCAATACAAACTAAAAATTTGTAAGTTCTCCCAGTGTGATCTTAAACTCTGCTTGTGCAAGGAATTATGATTTCCCCCTTTCTCCTCTTTCTGAAGAAAAACAGATTAAACAGAGCTCAACATGCAAACTCTTTTCCCAGAGAAGTTTGCTCAGTGTTTCCATCACTTCAGAGTAGTGGGTGTTGGAGGGGAAAACTTTGCAGAGTTTGTGCAAACAGTTTTCTTCTGAAATGTGAGTTATAATATGCTCTTGTAGGTGAAGGGCATGTACCTCCAGGATTAGCCCCAGGATTAGTTCTTTTGGGGGATTTGTGGCACAGAGCAGTGAATCAGTTGGCTTGTTGGTTGCTTTTGTTTGGTTTTTTGTTTGTTTTTTTTTTTCCTGGCTGAAATGCAGCGGGTTCTTGGTGTCACAACTGGCACAGTGCTCAAAGAGAAATACTTTCCTCTACCAAGGTAATATTCTCTCTGAATTTCAGGCTACAACTGTTTCCCTACATGACTGTTTTCTCAGAGAAGCTGAGATGAAATGAGGCAGCTGTTTTAAAAACAAGCATCACAGGAATACAACATGGCCTCCAGTTGTGGCTACAACAAGGGGGGCACTGTTTAGTATTCTTCTCTTCCTCGATTGTTTTTAAAGGCTAATGAAAGCCTAAGGAGACACTCAGACAGTCACACGAGCACAAATCCCTATTATTGGCCTGATGATGAGCCTTGGTGCTGAAATTTTTGCATGCTGCATCTTTGTTGCCTTCTGTAACTGCTACAAATAGCAGGAAGGGATAGATAAAATGACACAGATGCTTTAATTATGATTTGATTACAGAGCAACCAGAGGAGTCTATTCTGAGGAATATGCAATTAGAGAAAATTCTGAGGACTATCTAACCTTCCGAAATTAAAATTAACTGGGATTATTTGAACAGGGCTTTAACATTGCTGAAAAAAAATATCATTCCTCAAGGATCTTACTGCTCATGGGTGATAGATCCTCTTTAGCTTAGCAGATGGGTTTCAGGGTAACACAATGTCATCTTTCTCAACTGCATGTGCTGCTTTGCTTCACCTCACAGTCCCATCTTAGCATCCCTTGCTGGTCACGTACAGGAGGCTGACGCAGAACCTGCACTCAAACTGGAAGGAAACAGCCACCCCTGAGCTGAAGCACATGAAAAGGAAGAGCAGTTTAAGCACTCTTGGGTCATCTCTCCATTTCCTCTCTGTGGAAACAGAGATTTTCAATCTCACGAGCAAGAGAATTAGAGCTGTGCACACTTGTTATGCAGGCTCCAAAGGGAAGGCGTAGATGGAAAATTCCATGCCTTTTCCTCTTGCAAACTATTTAATAGCAGGAACCTATATGATTAAATATGTTAAGCTTCTTTGTGGGCTTAAGTGGTACAAATGACTTGAATTTAATTCCATTGATTTTGCTGGCTGTCAAACACGAGCAGAATTCAAAATCTGTCCCAGAGCCAAATAGCAGCCTCCAATGTAGAGACACTTAAATCTTATGGAAGTTACATTCTGGGACAGCAATCATGCCTTTCTTCACTGTCTTGAGTTCACCTGTTTGGACAGGAATCATCAGCCTGGGGGCTGATGTTGGGCCTGGAGTGGGTGAAGCAGAAGGTCACACCTGCTGGCACAGGAACTCTCACAAGTGGGTCAGGAGGCTTTCAGGTTGTGAACTGCACCACATGCCAGTGGCTGCAAGCAAGTCATGTTTCCCTTGCTTTTCCTCAATGCTGTATCCATCGTAGAAGGTCTGGAGGTTCTTAGTCTGATTTTCTGTACAGCCTAATATTAAAATATTTATTTCTTATGCTTGAAAAATCATACTTCAAATGTGATGTCAGCTCTCCAGCCTGAGAGAGCAGGACCTGCCAGGGGTCCTCCTCGGCTCCGGTTTGGGATGCAGTGTTTGCTTTGGGGCTGGAGTGTGGCAGCAGTGCAGGGGAGAAGAAGGGCTCCTACTTCAGTGAGCTCTGTGAGCCCTGATGTTGCACTGCTTGTAGAAACCACGGGAAACTGGGGTTTGCTGCTGCCTGACTGCTCTGACAATGGATGGGTGGGTTGTGAGAGGGGCACAGCTGGATTCATTCATCTCCCTGGTGGGTCTATTCGAGTCACCGACCTTGTTTTTGACCTTGCTTACCTTCAACAGCAAGGGGTCCAGCTGACCTGACACTGCATGTGGCCAACACAGCTGATAAGATGGTGTCCAAGACACTCAAAGAATTACTGTTCTTTCCCAACAGGTGCTGAGCACAATTAAGCCAAACATCAGCTGGATTCAGCAGCTCTCAGTCTCCTTTGTCAATTGTAAGGACATTTTCTAGTGTAGGGCCTTCTTTATTTATTTTAACATTTCTTTTTAAGAGCATTCAAACCCTCCAACTTCAAAGCATTTCTGTTCCTACTGACCCATGTGTATTTCCCAGGGCTAAAACCCCTAGCTAGCAACTTAGGGATGATTTGTCAAGGGTCGTTTTAATAAATTAGGTTATTTATTTTCTGCCTGAAATTCCCTCGTTGGTGACTAAGAGAAACTTTGTATTAAGCTGTGCAAAGCATAATGAGGTTGCTGTAATGCTTTGATGTGGAAATGCTTAAATGCCAAAAAAAAAAAAAGGGAAAAGTGGTGTTACTGATAGAGACAGCTTGCTTAAGGTATCTAGGGACAATTTATAGAAACCAAACGTAGATTCTACTATAAAGATTATAGATTTTGATAATAGCCATTTAAAACTTAATATCAGACTCCACAGAAAGGTCAAAGTCGAATTATTTCCTTGAATTCTGCTGCTGATAGTTATAAACTCAGTCTTTTTTAAAAATAAAGATCTCTGTGTTATCAGTTATAAAGACATTAATATTACAAAGGTGTACAGTAAGATTTTGTTTCCTCATACCTATTACAAAGCCATTCTCCATCAACAAACTTACTGGACAGACTCCTAATTTTTCTGAGATTAAAAGGCTGTAGTGAACTTGCACTGTATTTGTCTCACTTAATGAAGATGGTTATATAAGAGCCTCTTCCCCTTAGCTGATTGAATTGTATTTCCCATGCCACTTCTGGATTTCCATGTTGCTTATAGATTATCAAAACAGAGTTTGCTGTATTTTCTTCTTTCCTTCTTGTATTTATTCTCAAGGCTTATTAGCACAAAGTAGCTCTGAGCCATGGCTTGGACACCAGAGATTCTGAAAGCCTCAAATAGCCGTAATAATGGAGTTGGATGAAGGATGCTGGTTGCCATGGGAACAGTGCATGTGCCACACAAGATAATGTAACTGCTGGAGTGCAGAGATCTGTGCTGCATATTGATTGCAAGATTTCTGGAATTCCTTAGAAATGTTGTGCTTTGTGCTGTGTGTTTCACCTCATGAGGGAGAGCAGCTTATCAGCTGCACCTAATCCAGAGAGATTTTAGTAATTGGAAAAAAGTTGGCTTTTGTGTGTGAGGGGAGAAGAAGGGTCAGAGCTCCTTGAGGGTATTGTTGGGTTCACAGCCTTTCCTTGTCGAGCTGACAGTGTCCTCACTGTTGTGCTAAAGCAGAGTTAATGAAGTATTGGAACTGAGGCACTACAGGTGACTGCCCTGAGTTAGCAGTGGCATTAGAAGGCCTTAGGAAGCTGAACTTTCACTTGTATAATGTTTCTTATGGTGGGTTGTCACCTGCACAGTGTCACAGTGCCCCATTGCTCTTTTTGGTGTGCTGCTGAAAAGTTCCTTTTTGTTCCAGCTTGTCAAGGATGAATTTAATTAGTGGCAGAGCTGTGCAAAATACTCTGATTAGGAAATATCACATTCACTGGCAGCCAGGAGGATGAGAGCAGTATTGGCCATTTCACCATCTAGAGGAAGGTAAAACATGCACTGTTTAATTTGGAGGACTTCTGTGTGAGCAGGACCACACTTGGTTCTGGTTTCTTGGCAAGGTTGGGATTCTTTCATAAAAATTGAATGAAGCAGGACAGGTTTTGCTGTAATTCTGCAGTCTAAGTTTCTGGGTCATGGAACAACAAAGATACTCTGGTTATTGTCCATCTATCCCAGATCCTCACCAGCATAAACCAGCAAAGCTCCATCAGTGTTCTGTGTGGTGGAAGGCAGCTGGGTCCACTGCTGCTCAGGATGATTAAATGCAGATGAGGTAATGCAAATTAAAACTGTCCTTGTAATGTTATCCCCCTGGGAAAGGTGATGCCAGAAACTCTTGCTTGCCTTCAGCAGGATTGCTGTCAATGGCCACCTGTTAGAGAAGATACTGTGTAATTATTGACCTTACAAGGCCTTTGGAAATTATGGATATTGTCTCATACCTACCTCGTGCTGTTTGAATCCCTCAGTGTTGTGTGAATCTGCCTTAAAAGCATCAGAACTTCGAGTTAGTAAAGTTTTCTGTGCCAGTTCTAAGAAGATACTTATCTTGAGGGACAGATTGGTAACTTAAAATGTATCTGAGGTATTATTTGTCAGAAATGTGTCTGAGAGGACAGATTTAGAAATGCTAGGCTGCTGTGCCCTCTGGGCATCATTCACAGGTTTGTGGGACTTTGTTCATCACTATGGGTCATCTCAAATGTGGTGCTCAGATAGTCATTGAATTTATTCTTGACTTCTATTTTTGAGGTTAGATCCACCCATGTCCTAGCAGAGTATCCAGTTTTATTGCCAATTCAGAAAACTGATTGTATAGGGTCAGCTTCTCTGGAGTTCTGTGGGGTTTTGTACAGCCAAGATAAACTGAGATATCCTGGTTTATAACCAAGCCATCTGCTTTGTAATGTCCACACAGTTGCATTTTAGAGCACTTAAACCCAGTAAGGGACTAATGGCACTACACTTTGATATGTTTAAAGCCCTTAGTTTTTCATATTTTTGGTAACACTTCAGTGTTTTCTGGGTTTCTGTAATAATTTGTGGGTGAAACCCTTAGTTATTTTAGAGACAAAATATATGCTGAATTCAGTGAGTGAACTAATTAGTGAGCTTGGACATTAGACATTGCTTTGGGATCAGGAAGAGTCCTGCCTGAGTGGAACCTTACTCTAGTGGTATCCATCCTTCTCCAGTTTGGCTCAGCCTTCTGGCTGCACCTGGTTGGAGCAGTGCCCCACATGGCCTGTGGTCCTTTCCTGGGCAGCTGTTGTGTCCAGGAAGACCAAGACCTTCTTCCAGGTGTCCAGAGATCAGCCTCTCAGGTTTGCATGTGTGTGTATGTGCATAACTACACAGACATCACACCATGTATTTGTGTTCCTGTGTCTGTGTGGGTACATACTCTACAGTTCTCACCTTTTCCTCTGTCACTTTTGCTTCTGCTGTCACTTGACAGTATTTAAGATGATTGCTTGGATTAGAAAGTGCTCCAGTTGGGATAAAAGAGAACAGACTGGAACTGAATGTCAGTTGTAGCTTTTTTTTGCCTATGCTCTGCACTCAGCTGGAAATGGTTTGTCACCATAACAAGGTGGTGACATCGTTCTGAACAAACGTGTAGCACTGGCACAGTTACAGATTGTCACTTGTTTGTCCTTGGACTATCTGGTACTGGCCTGGTATATCACCATTTTAAAGAATCCTCTTCTTTGATGTATTTGCACAAGTAGAAATGTCTGTAACTTCCCACAGCAGCCTGGCCCGAAATGCTTGTGGTGTTTTGGGGTGTTGATTCCCTGCATTGCACCAGGGATTTTTCACTATCAAAATGGTGCTAAATTGGATAAATAAAGGCACTGTGTTTAGAGTAGGGCATCTTCCCAACTAACAATCTTCTGATAAAGTAGAGTTTGAGGGGCCAGATAACAAACAGATGTGACAGACAGGGAGTCTGGTGCTTCCACTCCATGGCAAACCATCCAGGGTACCAAATGGAACACCTTTCAGGTGATCTCTGAGATGACTTCTCTTGGCTGAACTCCACTGAACCTGGAAACTGCTGCTGATTGCTAAGGTCTAGTGTACAACATCCTGCAAATCCACCTTGTTCCCTGCACTGAAGCTGTAGGAATGGAGTGGTTCTAAAGGAGTAATTAACACCCTGTAGGTGACTAAGTTTTAGGAACTCAGGTGTGAGAAGAAATGCAGCTGCTGTCACCTCCCCAAAACCACAAAGCTCTGGCATATGAGGTGGTTGCTGGATTGATTGGATACAATAAAGTTCCTATAATCAGCATGTGTTGTGGAGAAAGGAATAAGAATAAATATTTCTGGAGAAAACAGCAGGAAAGTGGGACAAGTGTGTGCCTTGGAAAGGTCAGTGACTTGAACAGATCAAGAGCAGTTTTTCCTTGTCAATCTGACCCTGGCACCTTGGTCCTTTAAGGAGCACAGGAAGGGTTTTGCTGGATTTCAAACACGAGCAAATGGGACTCTTTGTGGTTTGTCATTCAGAACTCCCTTTTCCAGCTGCCTTCCAGAGGAGACAGCAATGCCTGGCAGCGCAGGGACACACGTGCTAGAAGGTGGAAGTTCATCTTCATGGGTGTCTGGAAGAGAAGATTGATGGTTTTGCTTCACAGCAACACTGAGAGGACTGTGAAGAAGATTGTTTTCCCCCATTTGCATTCAGCTACTCCAAGTACATCCATTTCCAGTGAGCAGAAGGGTGATTTTGATTTTCCACAACAAGAGTTTCCAAGGAGGTGTTAGATTGACAAAAGCCATTGCCAAGGGGCTCCGAGGGACTTGACAGGTTCACAGACTGATGATGCACTGCTGGGGTAGTCTCAGTGGAAATTGGGTTTCATATAAATAATAAAGAATTAGAGGTGCTCAAGGACATTGTTCAAAAGCAATTTAGAGAGGCCACGGAACATTTTGATTTGTCTCAGTGTGATTCCTCCCACAAAAGGGGGTTTAACTGTGACTGGTGGAATTTATTACAGCTTTATAATTTTTATATTGAAAATTGAGCTCCAGCATTACATGCTACTGCTGTCTACGTGAAGATTACATAAAAGTAAATGGATAGTTTATGAAGGTAATATCTTGGAGGTGAGGAAGTTTTAAATGCAAATTATCAAATATCTTTATTTTAAGAGAGTGTATATCTTAGCCAAAGTGGTTTAGTAGTGGGCAAATGTGCATTTAGGAAATGCTTAGATGGACCCTTAAATAGGTTACAAATTTTCCAAGATAAATTTTTATAGTCTAGTCTAAAAACACCCAACAAAACTGTTATTTGCAGACTATGTCTGTGCCAGCACTGACATGATTAGAAAAGCAACTCTATTTAGTTTCTTCTTTTGTTCTTTATATAAGAACTTGCTGCCTTGCCTTCTGAGTAACACAAAAGCTGTTTTATTTCTGAGGAACACATTCTTTCTGAGTAAACCTTGTAAGAGATTGTTTTTCTTTCACAAGGCCTCTATATTTTCCTTTTGCCACTATATTTGAAGTTGTAGAAAATCTCAGTAGAATTACATTGCAAGAGCAGAGCTGATTATTTTGTTATTTACTTCAAGTGGTTAAAAAGAGAATTGCTGAGAGATGCCCAAGGTATGGCAGGTAAATCTGTGAATGTCTCTGTACCTGGTAGCTAAAAGCCATGTGTGTTTGTGGCTAGGGATGCATTATTTTCATTTATTGATGTCCTGATATTAGAGGTGAGATGGAGGGGCAGGGAAATAATCAGCCTTCTTTAAAGGTGACATAGATGTTGCCTCGAAATGCATTGTATTTGTGCTCCTTCCAAAGCTGTTGCAGTTTGCTTTTAGCCACAACATATGTGAGGATTCATGGCATTGATGTGTTCACAATCAAGACTGTCTGCATTAGGAAAAAGCTAACCTAAGAATCACCTGAATGACAAATAACACTGATAAACATCCAGTAAAGCAAGAAAAATAAAAGTGTGCAGATTTATATGCATTTTTCTTCCAGGGGTGACAAAGATGTGCAGAGTGAGGTCAGCTAAGCTGTTCCTAAATGAAGCACAGAAAGAAGGAAAATAACTGTAACTGCACAAAGATATGTCACTTGTTCTTCCCTCGTGGATAGAACGACTTGGAAGTAATTAACACTACAAAAGAATGGGCACAATGAAGAGAGTCTAGCAGCATCCTCTGATGTCCTCCTTGGAAAGCAGATGGAAACTATCAAGGCCACACTCCCTGCCTGCCTTTGCTGCACACAGGAGGCTTCTGGTTCCAGTGGCAGCAGCAGTGCTGAAATGGTTGCTGCTTGGTGCTGCAGGAATTGCCCCTGCCTGGATCCTCTGGGATTAAAGAATGGCCAAGGAACATAAATGTGGACCTTTTTTTTGTTCTTTGTGCACCAATTTTATTCTACTTGGCCTGCTGCTTTTTGGCTGTTGGTAACAAGCAGGTCTGGCCCAAGTAATTCAGCTTTCCCCAGGGTTTGGCCCCAGGTCCTTGAAAGAGTTAGGTCAGAGAGAAGAGTTTGCAGCTGAAGAGTTTTGAATAGCAGCAGGTAAGAACCTCTGCTTGCAGTTCCTCAGTCTGGTCATTGTTGTTCGTTTGCTTCTGGATTAGGGGTATAAGCAAGTGGAAAAAAAATCTGCAGAATGCTGTAACCATAAACAAACAAACAAACAAAACACCAACCAAAAACCAAGACAAAACAAAACCAAACCAAACCACCAAAAACCCCCAAACCCACAAACACTAAACCCCAGGCAAACAACAAAACCCCCAAGAATTGTTGTTTAAGGCCCAGCATTGGGTCACAAGAGATTATTGTGTTGAGCATCTGGCACGTGTTTCAGCCTGCCTTGTGTCTGAAAGCAAAATACATGTCTGGCTCCAGGTAGTTTTGTTCTTCAGCTCTGTGTTCATGCACTTCCACAGAAAATGCCTGGTGTAAGAAGGTTGACATGGGTGGCACACATTCTGCTGGACTCATCTCACCAATGATTGTGCTGAGATGGTTCTGTGGGAAGCACGTTGGGAGCCTTTCTGTAGGTTTGCCACTTTAACTTGGCTCCTCTACTGGGCTGGGCTAGTTAAGATCACACTGCTTTGTTCATTTATTATTTTTTAAAGACATTTGCTGTGTTTGTGTTTGATGTAATTGTGTAGTTGTCTGTTTGCAACAGGATTTACTCTGTATTCCTCACTAAAATGGTTGATGTACAACAGTGTTTGCCCATGATGTTCCTGCCTTCCAATGGAAGATTTTTACACAGCCACTAGAAATGAGTGTTGCTTTTCCAGAAGGAAGCTCTTGTAGTGGAAACTGGGGAGCTGGAAGAGAGAGAAATGATAAAGGCCAGGGATCTTTGTAGAAAGCCATAACTCTACTGGCCTTGGTACACTCACAGTGGTGGACAATGCAGTTCTGTGCATTTAGAAATGCTTATGGGAAGCAGAAAATATTGACTGGGTGACAGCTGGGCTGCTGTGACTTTTTGTGTGGGAGGGTCCTTATTTTCACCAGGAAAGATGAAATTGGTTACTGTTTTCTCTGGGATGTGTATCACAAAAGAATGCTGCTTCCATTTGTTTTTCTTATAATATTAATTCAATCCCAGCCATGTACTGTCATTGTTGCTCCCACAAAATAATTTCAGTTCTAGAACAGCAAAGTAAAATAATCTCCATTCAATTTAACACAAGGCTCTATATATTTTGTTTGTATAATGATGACAGATGCCTTAAAATCGGAGGTGAAATTCCATCATTGGCTGGATGTGCAGAGGACTCTGAAATGCATAATATCCCACTGAATGAGCTGTGTTTGAGGGTGTCTAAACTGTCTTGCAAATAAATGTCTCCAGCATCCTGGTTTATTCCCAGGGAGCTCTGTTTAGCAGGAGCAGGAGTTATCTCTGCCATGTAGCAGTCAAGATTCACAGTTTTGGTGTGAGATCTACTACTACAGGAATAAAGACTTCCTTTGTTTACAGGAGTGGGGGAAAAGCTCCCTTCAGGCTGTTGTTTATAGCTGCTGACATGTGATAGAACAGAACATTGTGGAATCTCAGACTGGCATCTTTACAGGGAGGGGGAATCTTCAAGGGTAGCTCAAAGCTGACACCTTGTCATCTTGCTGTGATAAGCCCTAAAAAAGAGCTGTTGGATGCACTGGAGTATGTTGTGCATAATAAAAATTGAATTCTGGAAGAGTTAGAAACAGTGGTTTTGTATTCAGTAGCTGAATTATGCAAGGTATGGAGTGCTGTCTTGTGTGGAACATTCTCAGGTAATGGGAATTCCTTTGCTAACAAAAGGCTTCGGGATTTGGTCCAATGGATCTCAAAAATGGTCGTGCTATTTGTGGATGTGATTGGCAGATGTAACCCCTTTCCTGCTCCCATCTACATCTTTTCTTTCCTAATCTACACCAGCCATTAGACCAGAACATAATTAGATCTAGTGTTTCAGAACCAAAGTAGACATTAATCATTCAGCATATATATTCTTCTTCTTAGAAGTCTAAGGAAGATAGACACCTCAATGCCACTGAAATGCGCACGCATGTTTTTGTCTCCTTTAAAAAATTCAACCATGCTATTTAATATAATCCAATGGTGGTTTTATCAACACTTTCTTAATGACATACAAATATTTGACATTCCAAGTATTGCGAATGAATTGGAAACATCACACAATTTTAAAAAAATTGTTTTTTTCTGGCTATTTAATTTCCAACTTGATATCCACAAATGCTTCCATAGCCTAAGAGAAACCACGTTTCCTCAGTTTCATCCTTGTCTTTCACTGAGGTTGAGGGCAATTTGCTGACATCCATTGCACAAGCTTTCTTTTTTTCTGAACAAACCTGAAAAAACAGAACAGAGTGTAAAAATATCCATTGGCCTTTCTGAAGAGTGACAAGTAAGTAAAAATTTTCCCTTCTAAAACCATGCACCAGCCTTGCCCTGAGTGTAGTTACCCATAAAGGTGTTGTGAGAGTTTGATACCTGTGCTGGTGTGTTCCTTAAACACCAGGCAGACATGGGAAAGGTCATGGGGTATGAAGATGGGAGTGATGGAAGTCTAAAACTGGGAATATCTGAATGCAGCCTATGCTGGTGGGAGGCACTTCTGTGAATGTTCACCCAAGAAGGGAACAGTATTTGAAATCTATTTAAAACAAACCAACCCACCACAAAACCAAAAACACAACCACACAAAAACCTAAACAAACAAAACAACCACAAACCCAAACATACACAACCACAACAAAACAAATATGAGAAAAGGCAGGAGCATTTATTCTGCCTTCCTTGATGGAAAGCTTTATCCACAGCAGCTGTCTCAGTATGAGCAATCACAAAAGAGAGGCTGCAGTCCTCTTGCTCCTTCTTCCCCATGGTCTCCAAGCAACATGCCACCTTCAGAGATGTGGTGGACCTCATCAAAATGCATGAGACACAGTCACAGAATATTTAGATTGGGAAGAAGCTCTGGAGGTCATCAAGCCCATACAGGTGCACCGTGTGACCTGATTCTTGCTATTTTACAAATTACTTATTTTACTTTATTATACAAACAATACATTTTACTGACTTTGGAGACAAATGTTAAGAAATCAATAAATTACATATGTGTCACTCAGGTGACATTTCTCTGCTTCTTCCAAGTTGTTCATTGAATGCATTTTGTGTAGCTATAGGGAGATGAAGATTTCTCTCCTTAGTGCAATAACTTTGTAACGTGGTATGCTGTTTGTTTGATAAAATTCTCTCCATTTAACCAAATACCCTTTTCCTTCAAAGTAACATGAGCTCCCAGTGGAAAACAAGGATATTCAGTGCTTAGCAGAGCCAAGGCCTCCGTTTGCACAACCCCTGCAGTCTGGCAGTGTATTTGGAGTAAGTCCATCATGACTGCTTTAGATTGGCTTAGAGCTAAATCACAGGGGAGAACACTTCCCTCAGTCTGTGCTAGGCAGATAAGAACTGATATTTTTCTGTGAAAAAATCACACTTGTTTTGCCAGTTGTTGTTTTATTACACTCAGAGGGATATAGAATTAACTTCTGGTAATTATTCTTTAAGAGTCCCTATTTCCTGGGTAATACTTGGAAGATATGGCTCCAGGGGAGCTGAGATGTGCTGCTCATATTCAGTATTGTGCAAAGCAGGAAGATTTCTGTTCTTGTGGAGAGCAGATGCAGGGAATTGCTCATTGTCTTATAGGCAGAAACAGATTTTTATTTTTCTTTCTTTAGGAAAATGAATGCATTTTAGAAAGGAGGTGATCAGTAAAGAATAAAGAAGTGTACAGTAATATAACACATGGCTTTGTTATTTCAGTCGAGGTTTTGTGGTGTTGAGTTCTGGTAAAAATAAAAGAACTTACTGTGTGTTGGTATGAACAGGTGCAGCAATTGCTTTTGAAATGAGTCCAAGCAAGTAACATTAAGTCCTCATTTTACACCTCACTGAATGCTGTGCAAAGAGCAGAACTTCCCAGCAGCATAAGCAGATATAATTCCATTGATAGCTTTGGCACTGAGCCTATTCACTTAAATCACTGAAGTAGTATCTGCTCATGCCTCAGTAAACAAAACCTATTATATTATATAGGTCAGTATTTGTTTTGGGACAGTTCTTAGTCTTTTGAATGCTTCCCTTCCAAGGTTAATTCTGTATTCCCAAAAGGAGCTTCTGTGTCTTCAGCCTCCTCTTTCTGAGCCTGGAAGATTTTGGGGACTGTCTTCCTTCAGCTGAGACTTCAGAGGCCTGTATTATGGGAACAGAACTTTGCTTCCAATCTTTTGGAACTTCCCTCAAGCTCTCTGTGTGAGGGGAAGGGCTCACAAGATGGATGGATGGATGAATGCACTTGTGGGACTGAAGCCCAAGGAACAGTTATAGCTCCTCTAAAAACTACTGCAGCTCTTTAGGACCACAGTGTTCCCAGTTGGAAATCTCAAAGCAAAAGGCTTGGGGAACCTTCCTAAAGTCAAATGCTGCTTTGGGGAAATGTGGACAGCGATGGTTCTGTCTCGATAGGTGAACGACTCACTGGAAAATTGTCTGTACAGTTTCCTTTCATTGGTAAATGGGAAAATAATTTTGTAAAGCTCAAGTTCTGAGTTCTGAAACCCACTGTTTGTTGGGTAGAGTGGTGGTTTGGTCACAAAGTTTTATAACAGCCTCTTGTGAGTGAAGAAGTACCATGGGACTGGATTCTCTCTGGCAGGTAAGGAGATGTTCTGCCTGCTCTACTCCTCTCCCTTCCCCTGCCATCCAGGTGCTGGGGACAGTGGAGGGAGTGCAAGGCATTTTTCTGCTGTGTTCCCTAGTCCTGCAGCTGTTCTGTAGGAGCTCTGCAGTGAGGCTGTGCTGCTGGCCTGTGGTCTTGCATTAGGCTCAGCACTTTGCCCAGAAATGCTGGTACTGAATATAACCTCTTGTTTTATTTCACTTTAAAAATCATTGAAGTAAGATTATCTTTTGAATATTTCTGTCAATGTCCCTAGTTAGAGAGTGCTTGCTTGGGTGCTCTCACTTAATTGCTGTTGAAAGCCTTGAACCAGTTGGTAATATCTGAGCTATTGATAAGCGAAAACATTCCAAAAATAACTACTAAGAGAAGACTTTTTATTCTAATAGCAGCAAAGGTATTTATTGACAACATTGGAGGCAAGCCAGTTCATATTGGGCAAAAACTTGCCTAACTTGTTTGTGGAAAATAAGCTATTTTATAGTCTTAAGTTCATAGTTAACACCTTCTAATTTCCATAT
>JAWWLZ010000025.1:18477020-18492448 GCA_035041345.1 Poliocrania exsul
CACCTTCTAATTTCCATATTAATGACTAGGCAGAATCTTGGGTGGAGCTTTCTTTTTGGCTTCGAATTTGGGTAGTGCTCTCCTGACTTCATCCCTTGGGGTGGTCTTGAAGCGTCTTCATCACTGTTGGACTCTTGCCTTTTCTTTTTTTGATGACATGACCTGTCAAACTTGTAAAACCTTGGCTTCAACTCTACAAAGTCTTGGATCTTTACCATTTCATCCTATTGAAATGGCTAGCTTAGTTTAATGTAGGACTTCTAACCATGGTACACTGGTCTCTATAACTACTAGACAATTTCTACCTGAACAAAGTGGCTCTGGCACTTCATGCTGTTCAGCAGCCTTGCTGTGCAAACAACATTTTGCAGAGCAGAAACAGAAATTTCACAAAACTAGGGGGGTTTGGTCTCTTTTCTCTTTCAGCTGTTTTATTTTGGTTTGGTTTTTAATGGTAGCATTTGTAGTGAGGGAAATAAATGGAACCATGTCCTCCCTTGCAGGTCTCTCTTGGAACCACATCTCTTTGCTTTCATGAATGCTTTTCCCCTGCTCCTCAGCTATATTAACCTTCTTGGGTGTCACCTTAATTTCAAGCATGTGTTTAAATCTCACTAGGTTAAAGCAAATCTTACCTATTTTAGTGTAAAGAAAAAACAGCACAGAACTACATTTAAAGAGGGAAAATATGTAGTTCTCCTCAAGTGTTAACTTATGGAAAAATTCACTTTGCCTGTGCCATCACTGTTGTCTATAGTTAATAAAAGTAATACTGATTACAAAAAGCTCTGTTCTCTCAGAGCTGGAGAAGGCAGCAGGTATTTTCTTCCCATTTGGAAGGTGACATTCCCAGCTAGATGGCCTAGAAAGTTGTTTTCAAAAAGTATGGCAAATTAGCTCAGGAGAGCTATTGAGCATCCAGCACTCTCTTCAACACATTGCTGAGTACCTGGCAGTGCCTGGCACTGTGACAAGAGTTCAGCCTGGGGGTGGTGACAAGTGATGAGCTATTCAGAGCACCTCTTCCCTTTCCCCTCTTAGGTGAGCCTGCAGAGCTGGTCTGAAAAATTCACCTCTTCGGGGCTTTTTATGGGAGTTGATAAACTCAGCAAGGATATTATATTAACATGCAATAAACATGGTACCTCATGATAGTGCTGGTTTGGGTTTTTAAAGTGCTTTTCACAGCGTGTTGAACTAATTTGCAAACTGTTTGTTTGAGTAAATTGACCCTAAGACATAACCCAAGGATAAAAAGAGGTGGATCATTTGTGGGGATTTCTGTAGCAGCTTTCCTGTGTGGTGTTTTGGTTTGTTGGTTTGGTTTTTTTCCTAGAAGAAGCTGTTTAGCAATTGGCTTTTGCAAATCAATTTTTTTTTTTGTTTTTACTTTAGCTCCTAAATATGGGAGCAGGGAAATTAATCCAAACTCATTATTCCAAATACATAGAACTTTTTCTTTCTTCCCTTTAGATCTGTTTGTCAGAAGCCAGTGTCTTGCACCATTACCCCTATGCTTGTGGGACTTTCTTTTCAGCTAAGAATTGGAAGCTTCAGTGGGAAGTAACACTACCAGGCTGAGGGAAATGAGGGTTTAGTGCCATTTGTATTCTCCCTGGGTTTCTGACCAGCATTTCAAAGAGCAAGTGTCCTCAGAGATTTATTCCTGTGGTTTCTATTAAGTCCAGCTATTGTGATGGGATTCTGGGAGCTGAAAAAAAGCATATAAAAATACCTGTAGAGCAGATCCATGAGAAATAAGGCTTATAGTCATTTTGATCGTTATTAAGTTTCTTCTTTGGTTTAGCATCTTCCTGGAACCTGAGATATGGTACCAGTCACATCTGGGGTAGAATTCATCAGCTGTGTGTTAGAAAAAGATAGACTGTATGCAATTACCAAAGCTGAAATTTTGCCAAGATTCTGGATTTACTTTTCAGAAAGTGCCAAGGCATCTTCCACAGTCACAAATCATGACACTTTTTGGATGGGACACAAAACTGGGCTTAGTGTGAAAATATGGCTGCAGAAATCATTTGCCTGGGATATAAATGGTGTGTGCATGGGGTAGTTTTCCTCAGGAGGAGAGAGGGAGCCAGTGGATCTGCCAAGCAGCACAGATAAATTGGATCTGGAAAGAAAAATTATTGGTTACAGGAAGACAGAGGTAATTGGTACCATATGTTGTTCCAATCTTCCTTCTTCAACTGAGCAGTCACGTATTACAGTGCAAACAGCTGAAACTGCTTCAGACTCATCTCTAAGTTATTTTGCATGCTCAGTGATCTTTGGGACTGTGGAGACCTTCTTCCAAAAATCTGGGTTGTTCACTTCTTCAGCTGGAACCAGTGCCATTCATTAAGCCGAAGAAATGAGAGCCAAAGATGAGCTTGGCTTGTGTTGAGCATCAGGAAACAAGCAATATTTTAAATATTGGTGTCAAATACCTGTATGACATTTTGTAGATGATAAATGCAAGAGATGATTGATGAAAATAGCAGAATGTATGCTGCTCCAAGATCTCTGTAAAGAAAACTGTGAGTAAGAGACAGAAATGAGGAATGGGGGAAGTGGCACAGGTGTGTGTGTGTAGTGCATGTGATGGACTGCTAAACTGTGCTGCAAAGAACACATTTTTTGCAGACAGTTTAGTAGAGAATAAGGTTCTTTTTACCAGTAAGTAGAGAATATTCAAATATGAACAAGTATTCCGATTTTTATATGTAAATTTGACCTCTGGTTTTCTGAAGGCCAATGGAGCAGGACTTCACAAGCCCCAGAAGGCACATTAGCAATGAGCAGGATCCAAATGACATTTCAAACACTAAATACAGTAACTCCCTCTTCTCTTATATCCCATTTGTCATTGTTCTGTCCATCTAGCTAATTTAATGAGCCTTGTTATATGACTGTTTATTTATCCTTATTTCAGACTTATTTTACTTACCTAGGATTTCCCATTTGGATGAGTGAAGGAATATTGCTGCAGTACAATTTTCCATTGTCTAAGAGATAAACTCCCAAAATCTCAATGTGCTCTCCTAGAGCAGTTAGGTACTGTCCAGCACATCACTTACAAGTCAGTTGTTGATCCTGTGCCTTCTCATTAAAAGCCAAAAGTCTGTCTTTATTCTTTAAAAATACTTTGATGGTCTGTGCTATAGCAGAGGGGCCATGTTGCTAATTCTGCACCTGTGTGTCTCTAGTTCTGATAAAATGTCATTGTTTTTCGATGGTCACTGCACATGAACTCGTAATTTACTTTTGTTCCCTTTCCATAATTCATTGTTGTTGTTGTTGTTGTTGTTACTGTTGTCTCACCACTGCTACTTGTAAATTTTTCCTGCTTGGCATGGCATATTAAAACAAGCATGTTCTCAGGCTTCCCAAGGGACTGGCATGATCTTCCAGCCTGGAGAGCATGGCCAGTCTGAGCTGTCTGGACAGTAGTTGTTTACTGTTGCATTATCTACTACCACACTCAGGTGCTGCTTCTCTTTGTTTGGAAATCTTCTCAATTCCAGTAAGAACTGGGGATAAAGTGTCCCCTTTTGAAAAGAACCAATAGGTAAATAAGCATATGCAGGCACTGGGAATTTGGAAATTAAGGGATTTCCTGCAGCACAAAACCCAAGCTCTTAGTACAGCATGGAGTCCCCTCTGGCAGTTCCTGGGGCTGTGCTGCCCAAACACAGAGAGGGTATCTCTAGGGGTATGTACTCTGCTTCTCAGTATTGCTCTTGCTCACTTCTCCCCAACACTTCAGGATTCCCAAACAGCAAGGAGAAGAATTGCAGTCCCAGCTGTCCCAAAAAGGAGTTAATCTTCTCCTGCTGTGATGTGTTACAGAAGTATGAAGTGGAAGCAGGGAATAGGAGCTGTGAAAGGAGTTTCAGAAAGGCTTGTTCTTGGGACCTGTCTCAACAATGTGGGGTTTCTGTGTTGTGAGAAAGCCCCGTGGCCCCCCCCAGTGCTGCAGGCTGTGGAAACGTGACTGCCTGTGGGAGGCTGTTCGTGCTCTGGGTTAGTGCTCCTCTCTGAGCTACTCATGGTGTTGTCATTGCCATGATTTCTGCTGAGGTCTGTGATCTCTCACATAGGTCAGGCTTGCCTAGGAGTGCTCAAAGTGTGTCTGGCAGTCGCCTTTGCATCATCCATAATGAACATTTCCCATGATAAAGCTTGAAAAAAGTGGGTGGTGGTGAATTTTTTGACTGGGAGAAGGAGGCATGTGTGTTTTTTCCCTTGCTGCTGCTCCAGAGATCTGCGCTCCCTGGATGGAAGATATAATGGCTGTATGAATTGCTATTTAATCAGGAATGCTAATTAAGTCTTAGCTGTTTAATGCTTTCATGGGAAAGCTGTATATGATTTGCAGTGGCTGGAATTGCAATTGCAGGCAATTAAGCTGCTCTTGGCTTTGTAGGACCCAAAAGTGCAATTTTATGAGGGATATTCAGGACACAGAGACATCCTGTCACCTTTAACATTTTCCTTGGTTTGAAGGTAGGAGTCATTTTTAAAAGGAAATACTCTAAAAGAGTGAGGCAATGAAACAATACATTCATTTCAGATTTTAAGTAGCCTTTTTTGTGGCATATAATTACAGCAGTGCATCCACTTTTATGGCACACTCAATATAATTGTAGGTTAAATATAAAGCCCATTCTGAGTAGAAATTTTACTTGATTTTTCAGCATTGCTTCTTTAGTTTTATATTGCAATTGAGAGAGAAAGCTCTTACCTGGGGCTATCTGCTGTCTTACCAGGTGACAACAAAGGGCTCCTACCTATGGGTCTGAGCAATACTTTTGAAACAAGGGGGTCCCACCATAATAGTCTTAAACGAGGAATTTAAGAAGCAGGACAAAATGTGTAGAATATTTGTCCAGCTTATGTAGAACAGTCAAAACCAACCCAGGAACTAAATATTGAACAGAAAGCAAGCAGGTCTGCTTGGTGATTAAGAACAGGCTGGGATTTGTAGGTTTTGGGGCGGGGTAATTGCCCTAACATTGTATCTTGGTAGTTGATATTAGTGATCCATTGTGGTGGTCACTGTAATCTTTGGTCCTATAGGAGCTGGTTCAGCAATCATCCAATAATATGTTGTTTCTATATGGTGTAAGGGACAGAAGGGAGGAGAAAAATATTTGTATCTCTTTTTCTTTATGTGACTACTGCTTGGAAAGGCAGCCTGCTCTTAGGAGAAGAGTAATTCAGAGAAATTTCAGTGCTTGAAGCAGGAGAAAGCATAAGATAGACTTAAGAAATTTAGATAAAAACATGGTACAAAATCACAGCTTGTGAGACTAGAGGAGTGTTTTCCTTTGCCTTTAGCAGAGTCAACTCTCTTTCCCCTTTTTCCCTTCCTGCTGAGGAAAGTAGAAATGGAAAAGTGAGGTTTTGGACAGAGGGGAGGTCTGTGAGTGGGCACAGTGATGTCACCAACAACACCCTCAGGTCTCCCTGAGCAAAGGTTAAATGGTTGGTCTTTGCCCACTCCAGGAACACAGGTTGGGAAGATTACTTTTCCTTCTGCTCAGTATATTAATGTCATTTTTCTGCTGGGTACCACTCCACTGCCTCATTAAAGTATTCTGAGCCGTGGCACTGCGATGATAAACTGACAAATATTAATTGAGGGCAACAGGAGCCACACGCTGTGGCAGTGCAAATGGTGTTGAAATTACCAGTGCCAACAGTGCCAAGCAAATCAGCTGGGCTCAGCAAAGGGCTCGGGTACTAGAAATGCTACAGTGGGTTAGTTGATGAGCTTATTCAACCAGGCTGTGTGCAGGAGCTGAGCTGGCACTTCCAGAGCATTTTAACTGCCTTGGTGCTGCACTGCTTTGCTTATGGAGAAAAACACTTGGGGTAGCTCATTCTCATTTGTTATGTGATACGTGGAATCTTTATAACCAGCACTATGGATTTTCCTTGTCCGTGCCTAACCACAGTGAAGTAGTTTGAAGTGGTACCATCCTGCCTTCAGTTTACTCTGAAGCACTTTCCATTACCTCCATTAAATAAATGATAGAAAAGCAGAATTGATGATTGTAACAGTTGATAATGAATGGAGTGTCTTTCTGCTTTGCATTTGAAACCTCTCCTGGGGCTCAGATTAGCTGACCTTGTCCTTCAGGATTCTTCCAGGTTTATTCTCTGTAAATGTTTTGCTACACACTCTTTTGATGTTTAGTTTGTTACTGTCCTGCCCCTCTTTTGATCAAACTCCCCAGGTGAAGAGGGAAGTTATTTACAGCACAGATAGTCAGGTTCCAGATGCTGAAAGCTCTCCAAGGATCTGGATACCCAATCACTACCAGAGTGTTCATTCCAACAGATGGGAATTGGTAAAGCAAATCTTTTGGGTACTGCAGATTGCACTCTGATTTTGAGAGAGCAAGAGGACAGATGTCATACCAGCTATTCTTTTTTCAGTCCATAGTGACCTTTGAAAACTTGAAGGTTATCCATCACTGACTGCTGTGCTGACCTCTGAAGGGAAGAGGTTGCACTTCGAGGTGTTTACAGCCACTCAACCACCTGATCCTCTAATTCCAGAGAATGAGTGAGGTGGAAATCTTTGTGCTATAGAGTGAGATATGGTCTCCATGAAGAGGATAAGGTTCCAATTCCAGGTTAATCAGTTCCCATTAGATGGTTGTGGCCATTTCACCTTTCTGAGTATCTATTTGCTGTAAAATAGACAAATGGTCCTATATTGATTTTTGTTGTTTGGAAGCTGTTATATGTAACATTCTAGTAGGAGGAAATCGTTGCTAGTGAGAAAACTCACAAGCATCATGCAAAATCAATATTTTCCTAATTTGTTCCAGTGTGAAAATACATGTTTTTCTAAGATCTGTTGCATGTGTTTACCTAGAAACCTGCTCCTGCTTTGATGGGTTGTCTGGGCAGTACTGAGACACTAATTGAAGTAAAATGCCTTGATCCTGAGGAGCCCCTGTGGGAGGATTAAGTGAAACTTTTGTAGGGAAAAGTGTGGAGCAGAACACGCACTATGGTGTGGCAGTAGAGGAGTAGATGCTAATCCAGCCTGAGTAACATGGGGAGACTGAAGCCTCCAGATGCGTAACATTCCTCATCTATTATCCCCAAGCTGCTGAGAAAACAGATTTTCTTGATTGGCAAAAAAACTCCCAAAAAACCCCCAAACCAACAAAATGATCGTCCTAATTTCCAAGCTGTTTTCTCAAATAAATTAAGAAAGAATATTTATTGTATCTGTGGTTGCCTGAGGACATTTTTCTCAGATCTCTACTTGAGAAATTCTGGCACAATAAGCTAATCTGGACACAAATTAGGGGTCATTTGTAATACTTGGATCCCAGAACTGTACTCTGGAGGGTGTGTGTACCTGGTTTTTCCTGATGGCTCAGGGCAGAGCTTGGTTACAGGCATGTTTTACAGCTGGTCAAGACTAACATTTCAGGATGTGCTGACAGAAACTGAATTTTTGCTGATATTGGCTGAAATATCAATTATAGATCTGACCCATAAGGAGTGTTAAAACAGAAAAGTGGATGCTGCAGACTTGTTGCTCTTGAGTCTGATTGGGGTTTTTTGTGTTGGGTTTTTTGTTGTTGTTGTTGTTGTTTTTTATTTCCTATATGAGCACATCTCATCCACACATGTCCATAAAAAGACTTACCTGTGCTGGAATTCAGGGAGCTTGAGTAATTTCAAAAATAAACACTAAAAGATGTGGTTTCTTGGGTGAATATGGAGTAGACTCCACTGCTGAGTAGTAGATGTCCTATTACTCTTCCTGTTGGGAGGAAGGGCTTGAGTGATGGCTGCCTTAACCCAAAAGTTGGGCTCCAGCTGGAGTTCCTGAAGCAGTCCAGCCTGGGAGAGGTTTGAGCTGTGTTTTTATTGCTGCTAATTTCATTAATAACAGAGCTGTTGTCCAGGAAGAGACTTAATTCTTGAACCAGAAATATGCCCAGGTTTTAAATGCCTCAGTTGAAAAGTGCTTTTATTTACTCTGAGAATGTATTCACCAACATAGCTGGTGTCTCAGATATTTTAATGCTGGTTTTATATATGCTTACAGTCATTAGTTTGCAAATGATGATTGAATTAGCAAATTAGATTCCTTCACCCCTGGCAAGGGCCACAAGCCTTGCAATTGGAAGGCTGTAAAAGTCTGAGGGGGAGAAAAAGCAGTTTCCAAAAAGGAAAAAAAAAAAAAAAGCCAGGTGAAATTATTTGCTGCAGCAAATAAGGTTTTATCTGATATAACTAAATAACTGGATTGTTGTGGGTTTTTTGTTTTTTTTCTCCTACACAGTCCAATGAGATTAAAGTAGTATCAGTATGAATGTTGAAATCCCCAACTGTGGATCTGGAAAAACGTTTCCTGAAGTGCTTTATCAGGTCAGGCAGGCGAAAATAAAGCTCTGTCTCCTGCAGACTGGTGCAGGCTCATCCATTTTGAGAACAAGGCAAGAGATGTGTTCACCTTCTTAAACTTCTTCCTAATGAACTGTGTGCCTTTAGAAAATGGGCAAGCTTAACATAGTCTTCTCCAGGGGGAAAAGAAATCAGGTGTTCAGGTGGTTTATTATTCAAAGAATTGGTGTGGGGCGCAGGTAACCCTCTTTTTGCCTCCTTGAAGATGGTGTTTGCTTTCTAAGACTTCAGCTTGGACTTCATGCTGAAAAATATGCCCCTTGAGCTTGAAGAATATTGTCTTGCAGTGCTTGATAGTAAATAATTAAATTTCTGCCTTTGAATGGATAGCTGCCCTCCTATAAGAGAAATGGTCAATGGGTTGAAACTGAAGTTTTAACACTTGCTTTTTGACAAGACCTGAGATGTCACTGACAGGGCTACTCAAGCACCTCTGCTATCTCTCAAAACACTTGCCTGGCCCTTGTCAAGAAGACACCTGGCACCGAACTTACCCAAATTATGTCTTTTATCTGGGACTTGCAGCTTTTCTACTTCTTCTGCTTGTTGGTCTGGTCTCCTGCTTAGCTTAATTATCCCAGTTAAGTACTGGGCCAGTGTGACATCAGCATCCCTGACAGGTCTTCCAGGACTGTCAAAAACTAGAATTTGAGGGGGAAAATGACAGTGGTTTTCAGGTTGCAGCATTAATCTTTAGTTCCAGATTGTCCTGAGTCCTCCTTGAAGCCTTGATGTTCACCAGATGGTGTCTTATCTTTCTATTTGATAAAAGAAGCAGGTTTTGATTCATGACAGAAACCACCAGTTGGTTCTTTCTGGCTTCATGACCCTTCCAACTGCTTCCAGTTTTGAGCAATGTCACTGCTGGTGTATGGATATCTTCTGGTAAGTTTGCTGAAAATAAAAAAAAAAACAAACAACCAAACAAACAAACCACAAATCAATTCTTTCATGAGGCAGAAAATTGTTAGCCTCTGTTTCTACTGCAGTAAGTTAAGTGGATATTTTCTCTTATAGTTGAAATTACAGATTTTGTGTGAGAGCTACCACTTGTAATGGACTCAAACAAGAATTTTTAGTGAGTATACAGGGAGTGACTGAGGAGATTGTTCTATCTTTTTCTTTTGACCAAAGCAGAATGCTTTGAGGGTTCTAAGCAGCTAGAAAGCTAAAGACAGGTAAAACCAAAAGTGTAGAGATTGGTTTGCAGTGCATGTCCTGCATACTGGCAATCTTTGTATGATACTTCAATATATTCAAAATAAACCTATGCTACAAGCTATTTAAAATCATCACTGTAATCAGAAAGTAAAAAACACCCAGGTACACTTTTAATCTTATAAATAAAATGCCACACTACACAGATATTACTCTTCTAGAGCAAGTGATCCCTCCAGCAGGGCATCCCAAGTTCCCCCACCCAGGGTCTGCCATACCAGGCAGGTACACAGGAAAGGTGTGTGAGTAGGGACTGCACCAGAACCTCAGCTCTGGCACCTGAAGTACAAATATGACCCCCATTGCCAAGGAGAACGCTTGCTACTCTGAGTGTATGTGAGTATAAGAGAAGGTTTGCCCCTCCTAAAGGATAATTAGTTACAGAGAGTTGATCTGAGGAGCTGCTGAGTTGTTTCAGGAACTGGGGCTGGGATCCATCTCCAAAACACCCTCAATGCACTTGTGTTCTGCTCAGAGCAGTGCCAGCCTTTTAGAACAGGCTCTGCCCCTGTTGCTTGTCTTGAGACAGGCTGTTAATATAGGCTGGAAATCCTCTGGGACAGGCGTGAAACCTTCCCCTGCCGGTATTGGAAAGCAATTGAGCCATCAGTTAAAACCGTCAGTCAGTCACTGCTTTTCCTGCAGTGACCTCTTGCAAAAGGCTCAAATTTATCTTCACCTTTTGCAAAAGGCTCAAATGTATCCTAAGCTTTTTTTGTTATTATTACATTTCCTATTTTTTTTAACCAAAATGAAAACAAGTTGTTGTATTTATCTCCTGCCTTCAGAGTGAGTTCCCTGGTTGTTTGTCCTTATCACTTCAAGCCAGAAAGTTTTAGAGATTTGCCAGGCACGTTGATATTGCAGCTTCAAATTCATGGTTTGGTAGCAGGGGAGGGGACAGAATTTCTTGTTTCCATTTAAACTGCTTTTTAGTTCAGAACGAAATCCCATTTAAACTTGAAGGTTTGGATTGAAGTTTGAGGATCAAAGAAAATAGAAAATGTGGCTTTAGCTTGGAGCTATATCTGAAAAGGGTGACCTCAGATTCAGGGCTTTTCTTCCCTCTTCTGCACCCCCTCCAAAATGGCCTTTTTCTTCCAGTTTCTCCTGCCAAGAGTCTTAACTGCATTAACATGTGCGTGTGCCTGCAGCCTTTTTTTGTTTGGTTTGCAGTATATGATAACTGCATGTAAGAATCACAAATGTAAAGTCTTTTCTTATTCAGAAAACAGGGCTATTTAAAATAAGCCACAAGCTAAAATGTAGAGGGAGCACCAAAATTAGAATCACTTGGAATTAGCAGTGTTGGCAGCTGCTGCTGTCAGTCCAAAGGCTTGTAAACTAGGAAATATCTGACTCCTCTCCACCAGGCATGGGGACATGTAGGGCTGTGTTAGGCTAAAATGGGATAAGATCTTGGGACTTGGGGGATGGGGGAGTGGAAATGAATTGCAATAATGCGATAGAAAAGGAAGCTTGACTTGTATGCAGGTGACATGCCCAGCCTCAAAACCAGTGAGCCATTTAGTTCTCTGTTTGTCAGGATGTGTTTGTAGCCCTGATTGTGATGGTGGAACTTTGTGGGTCCTGCCTGTTGGGTGGAACTCCAAGGTGTAGACAATGTCCCACTAAGGATGTCAGCCAAAGTGACTTACCCAGTCACACAGAAAAAATCTGAACTCAGATGTACCAAAATGTCAGCCCATGAACAATAACTTGGCCATGGCACTTTTGGGCAGTGTTTTCAGATTTAAGAGAAACTCAAATATCCCCAAAATCAGAAGCACTAGAAGTGGCAGGAGGAGTAGAAGGGAGACATTCAGCACAAAAATGCTGTAGTTTTGTGGCCCAAACTCTGTTGTTTTTATTGATGCTTTTGAAACTTTGTAGCTTTAATTTTTCTTCAGCACCATTTTACAGAAATTGTTTTTCTAGTCCTTTTGGCTTGATACTCAAACATGAAATTGAAACTTGTGTCATTTTTTTAAGGCTAATGGAGAGAACTGTAAACACTGTCATTTCTCCCTTCAACCTCCATACCCCCCATGGTGAAGATGTAACGAGTAAGAGTTAACAGCAGACTCTTCAGATTAAAGATCAATTTTAAGGCAGTACCTGGTCTAAATTTGGCCTGATTGAGTACTGGGAATTACATGGGAAATTGTAGGTTGAGGAACACTGAGCATCTGGTGAAATTCTGGGTGTTTGGGTCAGATTCTGTGACTTTTGGCCTTGAAAGCTGAGTGAGGACATACAGCTCACAATATGTAGTGTTGCCTTGGCTGCTGCTCCCCCTCCAACAGTGGGTTCCATGTAGTGGAGCATAGGGAGTGATACACAACAGGAGTCACTCACAGGTTGGTGATCAATAGTCAGTGCCTGCTGTTAATGCAGGAAATTCAGACTGGAATGATGTTCTTTCTGATGTATTCTGACGTGTGCTTCAACGTGGTTCTACCTCCTCTTGCCCAAAACAATAACACTTAAAGAATAAAAACTGTCACAGTGACAGATGGGAGATGCTTATAGACCTCAAACCAACCCAGATCCCAGGAGACTCCAGCAGCACATACAGGGTGTTTGGTATCATGTTTTCACATCACATTTTCACTGAAAGAAATACTTTCTTTCAGGGACACAGCAGCTCCCAATAAATTAGGCAGTGTGCCAGTTTTCATAGCCTTTTAACACCATTAGTAACCCTGATGTGCTGACTGCCCAGGCCTGGCATTGGCAGATTTGGACTGAGCTGAGAGGTCTGGCAGTCCCCTTTCAGGTCAGCAGGACCGCCTTCTCTATCCCTTTTCCCTTGCAGATATGGCATATCAGGGCATTCTCTTCTTTAGGAAGAGAAATTACATGCAACTTAGCAGATTGCTAAAAATTAAGTAACGAGCAGCACTTCAAGTTTCTTGCATTGAGGTTTTTTTTCTTTTCCTGTGTAGAGAGTGACCGTGATCTTTGCTGGAGCCTTTATGTGCCTTTATTTGGTTCCACAAGGCAAAAAGTCTTTCATAGTTAGTCATTTGTGCATGCTGGAAATAAAAAGAGGTATGTATAAAAAGAGAAAATTGTAGCAATATTATTATTGAAGGTTAGGGGATTGTACTGGCACGCAAAGGAACTCTGCTCTGAATTCTGCACCAGCCTAGTGCTTGGGCAAATTACTTTGCCTTTCTGAGTACTTGCTGCTCCCTTTTTCTGTCCTGGCTTCCTGCATTGGTGTGTCTCCAAGGACTGGGCTTTGTGCAACTCCCTGAGCCAGCAGAAGCTCAATGCCCCCAAGGCAGGAAGTCAGAACTGCCCAACTCCTGCCTGCAGCAGCTCCCTGGATCTGCTGTGGCCAAGGCAGAAACTATCGGGGCAACTGTTCCACAAGTACCAAATAAAGGTTCAAAACAGGGGCCACTGGGGAAGAGGGGATGGGCAGGCTGTTTGCCAGCCTCGTGTGCTTCCAGGCGGAGGGGAGAGGGGAGAATGGGAGAAGGGCTATGTCAGGGAAGAAAATCATGTGAGTGGCAGTACCTGTAAGTCAGAACAGGGATTGATTTCGGTGCAGGTTCAGCACAGAACAGTAAATCCATTGCAAATGTGTTTGTCGCTTGTTTCTGTGCCCAGGATGGGCCTGGTATTTCCTGGGCATCAGCAAAGGAACACTGGAGCCTATTGTAGCATCAACCTGAATGCTGACTGTCCCCAGTCACCGCCTTTCTGAGCCTCTCCAGGTTCCCTTTTCCACACTGAAAACCAGTGTGGGCTCTCAACACACCTGCTTGTTAATACCAATCAGGACTAAAGGTTGATACCAAACCAATGCAAAGAAAAATGGGGAAAAACCGTTTTTATACAGCAGTAACTCATATTATTACCCTGCTCTATTAAACTTCAGATGGCCAGGAGTTCAAATAAGTACAATAATGCTGTCTTTGCTTCTCTAAAGCACATCTTATTAACTGTGAGGAAGCTGGAAGTGAATGTGTGGTTGCAGCAGATGGTAATTATGATGTACTGCAGTTATCAGTATAGAATCTAATAGTAGAAATTGTAATAGAGACTTTATGGCAAAGAAATGCAACAGTGGAAACAACATAGCAAACACCATTCCATAAGGTAGGAATCACCAAACAAGCAGGTACCCCACACTGTAAGAGCCTTTTGGTTCTCTTGTAAATTGCTAGAAATCTGTTCAAAGATTGGCCTAAAATTATGTGACGTGTAAATATAGAGTAGTAGGGGCAGATTGTGCTAATGTGAGCAGGAATATACTCAAAATAATGCGTGACTACCCACAGGCTTGTTAAAGCTTCTGGGATTGGTGGGGAAGTAGTGTCAGTATAAAAGCCTTGTAACACACTGACTATCACTTACAGTCTTCATGTAATTCTGTCATGAGTGGAAAAAACTTCTCTCTTGTATCTCCCTCCATCATCTATTGTCTGTTCTTAACAAAGATTTTATAGGGTTCACATGGGAAAATCACTACACGCTTATAAGAAAATATTGCAGTGTTTGAAATGGGCTTCAAGCAGACTCCCAAGATTGTCAGGATAATTTCACACTTGTGGTATATGTGTGTGTTGCTGTATCCTTACTCTGAGGGCATCAAGAAGAATAAAATTCCTTATCTTTCAAAGATAACCTTGCTACGTGGACGGCACTTTTTATGATTCTGCATCTTGCCTTTCTCTCTCTTTTTTTTTTCTTTTATTGTGGATTTTTCTGAGTGAATACAGAATCCCTTATAATTGGGTATACAGTAACTAGTAAATTCTTTCAAAAAAATATGAAAGGGGTTTTTTTGAGGATTAAGAGAAAAATATTTATTCAATGATCTGACCATAATATGCCCTGATACCAACACTTTGTAAGAGACAAGCTCTTTCTTCAGGTTAGATCTTTGTATCTCTTACATCAAGAGTGAATTTCACATCAGGAGAGCTCTGTGCTATACAGAAGATGGATGTAAATCTCATCACTGAACAGAAGCTGGACTTGGGGAGTAATCACACAGGTATCAAATCAAGAATCTCTGTGTGGCACAGAAAGAAGAACAACTCAGGTGATTTTGTGTGGCTTGTGGTTTTCATCCTTATTTCTTGAAGTGATTAATTATTCTTGCACATGAAGATGGGAAAATTACAAAGTGGCTGATTTTCCTTCTTTGTGATGCTGTGACTGCCTTCAAGCCATACACCTTTTCCTTATACCTTCCTTGGATTCTTGTGACAACTTGTGTGTCCCATGAGAGACAGAGAAGTGCTATAGAAATGCTGGTACACTTTAAGAAGAGGCAAGACAGACTATTTTTAGTGAACTATTTTATTTCTTTCCTTCACATGCAGACCCTGCCGTGTAGAGAGAGAGAAAATTTGTTTGCTTAAGGGTAGCAACAAGGGAACTGGGAGCAAACAGATGAGTCTTAGAGCCTGAAGGAAAGATGTCTGGCAGGAAAGGACCTGGGAGGGCTGGTCAACAGCAGCTGAGCCTGAGCCAATGTGTGTCCAGATGGGCAAGAAGGCCAAGGGCACCTGGATTGGATCAGCAGCAGTGTGGGCACAGGACCAGGGCAGTGATTGTTCCCGGTGCTGGGCACTGATGAGGCACCTCCAGTCCTGGGTTCAGTTTTGGATCCCTCACTCCGAGGAGGCTCAGGAGGGACCTTCTCACTCTCTACAACTCTCTGATAGGAGGGTGGAGCCAGGTGGAGGTTGGCTCTGCTCCCAGGTAACAAAGGACAGGACAAGAGGAAGCTGTCCCAGATTGTA
>JAWWLZ010000025.1:18497035-18510840 GCA_035041345.1 Poliocrania exsul
TCTCCTTTAATAGGTTTTCAATGGGAAAGGTTAGTTAAAAAGTTAGAAAAGCTGGCAATCTGTGGAATGTGAACATGAGATCCCTCTGCCAGGCTTTCCTCCTGAGCCACATCCTCCCTTTCTGTCCATCTTACGCTATTCTTTGGATCACCAGTTTACACTGAGGGTCTGGACTCAGATGAGAGCATATTCTCCACATCAATTCAAACTTCATCTCAAAAAATATTTGCTTGGTTCTGCCATCCTGCTTAACTATGCTCCACTGTTGAAACTGGTCAAGAGATCTGGCATGTCTATAAAGGCTAAATGAAACAATGGGTAAGTCTTAAGCATAAGCATCCAGTAGAATAGGCTGTAATGTTCATTGGGATGGCAAAACGTATCCAAGTTGGTCCAATGTCTCCTTTCTGGTGTGCAACATCTACCTCAGCTTTGAGCCTTTCCTATTTTTAGTGTGTCCTGTGTGGAGAAGGGCAAAGATGCCTTGAAACTGTTATGTTTTTGGCTGGTAGAGAATTAATTGAGGTGGGCTTTCTCTGCTGCTCAAAACATGCCTTCTACTGATGAATATCAGCTTGGCCACCAAGCACCAGCAGTTTTGCCTTGACATTGAACCCTCCTTCAAAACTACTCCTGACCTGCCCTGTTAGCTTTCTTTTTTGCAGAGCTTGGGGCAAAGGTGTGTCAGGGATCTGTTGTTTCAGTTCTGTTGTCTTTCCAGGAGAGCCGGATTAGAAAGCTATGCCAAAAAATAGAATGTTTTTCCAGGTTTAATTCTGCAGTTCCCAGGAAAGTATGTGATTGTTCCATAAATGTGTACGGTTAGGAATGCTTTTAGTGGGTAACTTAAAGGTGTCTTTGAAACCAAAGAGGTGGGATTTTCAGAAGTGGGGTACAAGGTCCCTGTTCTTCAGAAGTTTTGGACATCCACAAATTCCGTAGCCAAATGAAGTGTTCTGCTTTTCTCAACACTAACTTTTTTATGGATATTTTGAAAATCACTTTCCACATCCTACTTCAGGCACCCCAGTCTGAAGAGTTCAGCTGATGCATTTCCTTTTACTGTCCTAGTTACTGGCCTGATCATGAAAAGAAATGTTTGTGAAGCTGGTAGTGCACAAATAGAGATTTATCTATTACGTGCTGCCACAAGCAAGAAAACTTGTGAAAGATGATAGTAATATCTCCGTTCACTTTCATTTCATGCAGCCAATTCTAAACTCTTCAAATCCACTTTTATGCAGTCCAGGAGGGAGAAAAATGCTTTTCTTAAGTGGCACTCTCTTTGTTCCAGTTTCCCTGGTAGTGTTGATTACCTTGGCTGCTATGTGAGCTTGGCTCTCTCAAGCCATTCTTCTCTAGTGTGGTGGTGCTGCGGGACAACCACATGGTATCCAAACCCCTGATTCAGAGGGCTTTCTGCTCTTGGCTCAGCAGCCCTAGTGACTGAAGTCAAGGAAGCTCTATTGTGCACTGAGGAATGTGGTGGGAAACTGCTGTGCCCTTCCTACCACTCTCAGTGTTGGCATGAAGGAACCGGGGGAGCAAAGACCGACTTATTTAACAGATCTCTCCTTCTCCTTCCCACAAATCTAATGGTGCACAGTAAGTGTCGTACCTGCTCTGCTGGCTGACAACTACTATTTGTATTTCCTTTTGCCCAGGCCATCCCACAGAGCTTACATAAGTGTCTTTCTGTCCCATTCCATGTCAGAGCAATTTTAAATTTAAATCCCAGTGCTGTGGGATATCGCCTAATCTGATTAGAGAGCGTGTACCGAGTGTCTTCACTGCTGCATTGCCAGTCCTTCCACATTGTTGTACCTAAGTTATGGTGTTTAAAGTACTGCTGTATATCAAGAGTGTGCATTAGAGGATAGACTCTACTTCTATTGATGGAATTTTATTATTATTATTATTAGGCTTGGGGAAGATTATTTTTCATAGCATGGAAAAACCACTTCTTTCAGACCTATGACATTGAAGTATTTTTTTCATTGTCTGATGCTGATTTGCTGCATTAACATATATGCACAAACAATTCCAATCCAGCACTGATCCCAATGCCAGTAAAACCTCCAGCATGGTCTCCATGTGGAATAATGGCACTAGCAGTAGTAGGACAGGACAGATGGAAGTTGCTCAGCACCCCCCTCCATCTTCTCCAAAGGAGCCTCTGCTGAGTCTCCGTTTTGTCACTGCTGACACTTTGAACACCTGTGGTGTGTGCAATGGGGTGTTTGCCAAAGGTTGTCCTGCTTGATAAAGTTAAGCACAACTCTATGTGATTGTTTGAACTGCTGCTTTCAATGTCTCTTCATATAAAAAGCCTCAGCTGCCAATCCCCCCTTGGCACATGTGCTGGGGTGTCTTGTGAAGTTTCAGCCTCATGTTCAACCTTACAGGGGTAGTGAAACAGGCCTGGGCTCCTTCCTCCAGCAGGTTCTCTGCTTTATTCATGAAGATTCTCTAACTAACCCTCTGATTTGGCTTTGTCTTGGAGTCTTGCACTAGACTGAATTCTTCACTGCATTCAGCAGAAGTTTTAGTGCACACCCAGAACCCTCCAGAGGGCTGGATGGGCAAGGGCAGGCTTGGCCAGCACCCACCTCCAGAACCTGTCTGTGGATTTGAGAGGCTGGATCCATATTACTCAGTCCATGTTCCTTTTGGTTAATAGTTCTGTTCTCAGATCCAGCCCAGATCCTTGCCCGCAGTGCCAGCTCTGAGGATGAATTTCTCCCTGGTTATGAGCCAAACAAGGGATAGACATATATATCTCTCATGTGGTGTTGGTTTATTTGAGAGGGATTTGATCTTGTTTTGGTGGGGTTTTTCAACTCATCCTCAACACACTCAGCCTCTGCCAGTGCTTAGAAGGTCTGATGATGATAAAGCACAACCCAATGTAAATTGCAATAACAAATCTGTTTCTAAGCGACAAATCTGTTTGTAAAAGTACTTGGCACCCCTCTTGGATTTTTCCTCCATGGAAGTTGTGTTGGCTGAGAAGGGCCACTTTCAGTTCTGGATGTTCATCAGTAGATGGTGCTGCCAAACTGCACCTCTGTTGGTGCTCCAGCCACGATGACCATACAGTGGGGAGGTCCACATTTCAAGGTGCTCTCAATGCATACCCAGAAGAACAGGAGCCGTATTTTACCAACATAATGATGATCCATATTTCTTCCTGACTCAGGAAATGCATGGCCTGGAGTGCTCAGAGTGCTGACCACAGCCAGAAATGGTGGTTATTGGAACACAAATTTGGACAGGATTGCATCAAAATACAGAAAACTGGTTCCATCATTTACAAAGAGGAGATATTTGCACACACAATGATTTGTGAGGACATGGAAACAAATACATGGATTTTCTGTCCCTGAGTCCTTTCTGGAAGTGGAACAGAGAGGAATGTTACAAACACAATCCTTGTTCTCTCCTCACCCCAGCAAACCTACAGTTGATTCTTCTTCAGCTTCCAACTGAAACCTTTTTTTTATTGTTGGATATGTCCTTATAATAAGCACTATAATCATGCAAAGATCTGAAACGAGAAGTTGAAGAAAAGCACAGCCATACATGGCTTTTTATATTTCTTCAACATCATTTACAATTAGAAGTGAGTGGCCAATCATCCCAGTCTTCCTTCACACAAATCTGTAAATAAAAATACTCTTGAATTTTGCATGATCTCGTGACCAATGTTGCCAACATTGCCACAAGGTGCAGCTTTACACTGGCAATTGTTTCCTGTGTTGCAATTTCTAATTGAGGACTGGACTGGGATATGATAAAGGATTTATTAGGAGGAATGAGTCAGTAAATTGATTGTGGATGGGGTCACAGTAGACATGCTAAAGCAGTGTCTCACTGTTTTTTCCAGTTGAAGCAGGGTTATGGAAGTTTGCAGGACCCACACACACTTCAGAGTTGACTGAAATATCTCAGGTCATTTTTCATAATGCATATTTACTTCCTTGATTTTTCCTTTATTTAGATTTTGGAAAGGTACGTAGCAACAGCAGTGTTGAAACCCAGACTGAGGGTTGATGCCTGCAGTCTGTCATCTTACTGTGCATTAACTTCAGCTGAAGTGAAACAATTGTCTTACATGAACAGCTAATTATAACCACATGTAAAACTTGACATCATTACTTGGATTAAGTCCTGTTGCCTGATCTGGCTTATTGTTTAATTCCTTTGGGAGCATTTTAGAGAAAGGCGTTTTAGATAAGTGAAAACACTTATCTAAAGTGTTCAGAAATTTTTAAATTTACTGTTAATCCACTATTAAAGGAGGCAACTGCTGGTTTTTTTCTCTGTAGACCCCTAAGAGATCTATAGGGAAAAAAATAATCACTGGCTCTTGGAGATTATTTTTGGGGGCCTGTGTTGATTCTGCCCTGAGTCCTACTGAGTCAATCAATAAGAACAAACCCAAAGGGCAGAGCCAAGCCCTTGCATGAGCACACAGGATCCAAAGCTCTTTGGGCAGCTGGTTTACTGTGTGTGTTTAGGTTGCCCCAAGTCCTGCTGAAGTGAACCTGAGTGCTGTGACCTTGTGTCTTACAGACCAGCCCCGACACCGGTAGGGCTCTGCCCACCTCTCCTGCTGGCCAGCACTGGGGCGCTGGGGCCGTGGGGACCTTCCTGCTGACGCTGTCGCTGCCCTGCTGGGTGACCACGAGCCGCAAAGCTGCTGTCCACGTGGACTGGTGCTGAAATCTCCCGCCCGGCTGCCGCCAGAGCCTCGCCCGCCAAGCCCAGAGACATGGCCACCAACGGAACCAAAGTGGCAGACGGACAGATCTCCACGGAGGTCGATGCTTCCATCACCAACGACAAGCCTAAAACCTTGGTAGTAAAAGTGCAGAAGAAGAAGACGGATCTTCCAGACCGAGACACTTGGAAAGGGAAATTTGACTTTCTTATGTCCTGTGTAGGTTATGCCATTGGCTTAGGGAATGTGTGGAGATTTCCATACCTTTGTGGCAAGAATGGTGGAGGTATGTTTGCTTTTGGCTTGTTACAGCCTCTGATATGTGTCACAGAACCACAGAATTTGCTGAGTTTGAAGGGATGCACAAGGATCACCAAGTCCAATCCTCAGCCCTGCACAGGTCCATCCCCAAGAGTCACACCACATGCCTGAGAGGATCATCCAAATGCTCCTTGAGCTCTGCCAGCCTTGAGGCTGTGCCCACTGCCCTGGGGAGCCTGGTCAGTGCCCACCACCCTCTGGGGGAAGAACCTTTTCTAATGTCGAACCTAACCCTGCCCTGACACAGCTCCAGCCATTCCCTGGGTGCTGTCCCTGGTCACCACAGAGCAGAGATCAGTGCCTGCCCCTCCTCTGCCCCTGCTGAGGAAGTTGGACCTGCAATGAGGTCTCCCCTCAATCTCCTCCATATATTTCTATACTTGGACTCCCCATAAAATTATCAGCAAACCAGAACTTGGTTTTAATAGCTTTTTCATCTGTTTAGGTGGCTTTTATTTGGGATTTTGGGGGGTTTTGCTTTCTTTACAGAGCCCTTTTGGAGTGTGGTGCCCTGCTTTGAGGTCTGCTCTGAAGTTTATGCTAACTTCAAGCCGGCAGTTGCATTAAAAAGACCATAAAGAATCAGAGCAGAACTAAAGCCCGTTGCCCTCCAACCAACCCTTGAGAAGTCTCTCTTTTGGACTGAGTTTTTGAGAGGATTGCAGACAGCTCCTAATACTGACTCTGAGCTCCCCACAAGTGTCTGACTCCAGCTGGAAAGCAGCCAGTGCTGGTTAAAGCCTTTATGTTATCTGTGATATATGAAGGCAACAAAGATCAAACCCTTTCAGATTTTGGCTTTTTACTTAAACAGAAAACATTTAAATGATGAGGAGATATGTTTGTCACCTTATTTTTTTTCTCTTAGAGTATTTGTTTAGAAGTGTATATGTGTTTTCCATTAACTTTTTTGAAAAATTGGATGCAAGAGAAAAAAACTTGTGGGTTTCTTTTCATCTATAACAGGTATGGAAGCAGTGGAAACTCAGTTGTGTTTTTCCCCACTGTAACAGAGTTTTTCTTTTTAATTTTTAGGTGCATTCCTGATCCCCTATTTTCTTACTTTAATTTTTGCTGGAGTGCCACTGTTTCTTTTGGAGTGTTCCCTTGGTCAATATACATCTATAGGAGGCCTTGGAGTGTGGAAACTTGCTCCAATGTTCAAAGGTGAAGTATGAATTTGAATTACTTTTCATTTGTTTGCAAGCTGCAGAAGTTGCACAGAGTGACAGGGCAAGGATGTGACAGGGCAAGACAATTAAACCATAATTTTCTACATAAATGACTAATTTTCTGAGATGCAGCTGACAAATTTTGAAACATGAAACAGGGTATTATTCATTCCCCATTCGAAATAGCAAGAGCTTGGCATTAGAATCTCAACAAACTTATTTTTGAACTTCAAAAACTTTCGAGGTTTTTTTTGTAGGAACATATAAAGAGTGTTTAAAAGAGCATGTTAAATCCAGCTGTAGTTGTCTGAGTAGGTGTGGAACTGTTCCTTTGGTTGAGGTCACAGAGCTTTGTGTACCCTGTTGCTCTTTATTGAAATTCAAAAGCCAGGCACCTCAAAGATGGTCATTTCATACCAAATTGCCTAAGACAAGCTCACTCCATACTTAGACTTTTAGCTGGTTTCAGGTTTGATTGCCAGAATCTCGGGGTTCTGATCTAAATTCTGCATAGATCTACAAACCTCACAAACTATGCTTTTCACCCTTCTAATCTCAAATCCTTCGGCACTTCAGAACTCCTGAGCTGATTTCTGGACCAGTAGAGGAGCAAGTTGCACATTGAGTTATAAATTACTTCACACAGTAGGACTGACAATTAGCACAGGGTGAGCTGAAAGTTTGTTTAGATTGAATTCTGTTCTGGGAAATTTAGTCTTGGGAAAACCCAGAGAGGTTCAATTGTTTCTCACAGAGAAGTATTTCTGCTCAACTTACTGCTCTTGGTAGGGGTTAGTACAGACCTTGCTTTGCATTATATTGATTATTGTGAGCACTTCCTCCTGTTTGATGTCATGGGACAACTGTCACCAGCTTGAATATTTTAAAATACCCCTGAAGTCTCCATGTTGAGTAAAGACAAAGCATCTTTCAGTGTGGAATTCTGCCATTTCTTGAGTCTGAGATGATAAAACAGCATGAAGCACTTTGATCTGTGTCCTACATGCCCAGCTGGTCTTGTAACACATTCTCATAGTGTGCATCTGCCACAAGTTTCTGTGGGGCTGATGTTTCAGAGAATGAGCTGATTCAGCTCTTTTTTCTGGACGTGAAAAATGTCAGTAAAATGCCAGTAAAATCTCAGCAACATCAGGTGTGACTGCACCACACAGAGAACTGCACACTGACATTAGATTTATGGGTGACTGAGCCATCCCCCAAATAAATGACCGTTTTGTAGTGGCACTTCTAAAACTTTAACTGGGAAATGGCACCTTCCCCATGTGTTGTTCTGAACTGCAGCTCTTTGGTTGATGCTCATATAGACATTACTGAAAGTTTCTTTTTTTTTTCTTTTTGTTTTCCTTGCAGGTGTGGGCCTGGCTGCTGCAGTCCTTTCCTTTTGGCTAAATATTTACTACATTGTGATTATTTCATGGGCCATATACTACCTATATAATTCCTTTACCACTGTAAGTGTGTTTGTCAGAAGGGGGTTGGAATTGTTTGTTGAATGTGAAGCAAAATGATGTAGATACCTGACTAATCTGTCTCAGTATAAATGTTTGAGCTTAAAACATCATGCATAGAAATCTGTAGGATAATCTATTTCTTACTAAAAGAAAAACTATTTTGCAAAAATTCCTTTTTAATATTTTTTTTTCCTCTACAAAGAAATTTAGAAGAGAAAACCATAAAGATAGTTTTCTCTTTCAAGAATGTCAGTGAGAAATATTAATAATAGGTTATTTTGGAGCCACAGGCTTTTTTTTTCTTGACAATTTGTTTTAATTTCCTCATCTTAATGTTCAGAGCCACAGCTTTTAGCTTTGAGCTGTACCATTTTATTTTGACCTGCCTCTGCCATTTAGTCACAACATCCCTGCCTGTTCCTCTCCTTCCCTGCCAGCAGCTTCAAGCCATGCTCAGGTTTCAGACTCCTTGCCCTGGCAATGCCACCAAGAGCACCAAGACCTCTTTGTGCCTACAGGCCAGTCATTCCCCCAAGAAACATTCTAGTGTATAATTAATTATATTTTTTTTACTTCAATAGCAGCCACACAAACATTATTTCTTTGGGAAATAGTATCATTGCAATGTGGTTTAATAACAGAGGGGTTTATTAAAGAAATCCCCATGGAATGGAAGGCCTGTGATTTGATTAGCTCTGAACCTCCATTTGTTGTTGTTATTTTTGCTTTCTTTTCTTTCCTGTTTGCTTTATTTTTAGCTGCCTTTTTCCCCCCCTCAAGGGTGATTCATCAGCTGAGTAAGTCTGGTCTGATTAGTGGGGTTTGGCCATCTGAGGAAGCATCCTTATATAAGTCTCAATAATTAATGCATCATTGTTCAATTGTCTCTTCTATAAACATTGTTTATTCTTGCTTGTTCTTGGCTTTAAAGAATTGTCCCCTGACCAAATTTGCATTAATTACTGTCTGGGAGTGACATGACCATTTCTTCTTTGTTATCCTCAGAATTGTTATTGATGTGAAAGGCCACTCATAGTCTGGAAATGGTGTTCAGGCCCATATTAAATTAATACTGACTTCTAATTCCCTTGAAGCCTCTTATCCTTGTATATAAAACATGCAATACCCTGATAAAACATTTCTGTAAGAGGATTTTCCAAGAATTGCCATCAGAAGAATATCTAAGTTGCATGTAAATGAGGTTCATTTTAATGGTAACATGTGGAAAGAGGCTCTGCTCCTCAGAATTCCTGAAAGATGTAACAGAAACACATAGAAAATACATGTTAAAAACATTATCTCCTGACCTGAGAGGAAACTGAAAACCTCTGATCAATAATAATCACACCTTTATTATTCTTGTGCAACAAGAGGTAGCAGACCCTGCAGGAGGTCCTTTCTGCTATTTCAATATACTCCCATGCTGAGAGGTTATCAGACCCCAGAGCACTTGGGCTGATATGTTAAAGAAAAGAAAGAAATATTCTTGCATGTGATTCACTCAATTAATACCAAGTGAAATAACTTTTTTGGCAGAGACATCCCCCAAGGAGCTCAGTGCTCTGCAGAGCTCCAGGTGTGTTAGTTCTCCACTCAGCTCTCATTTCCAGTAAAGACAGAGATACCTGGGGTAATGCTTTGCTTAAAAAGTGTCTGACTTCAGGTTTTCCTTTCTCTTTCTTCAACAGACTCTTCCTTGGAAACACTGTGAGAACCCCTGGAACACCGACCGCTGCTTCTCCAATTACACCTTAGCAAACACCACCAACATGACAAGTGCCGTGGTGGAATTCTGGGAGTAAGATGATCATTTTCTTCTGTCTCATTCCTGTGCATGTCCTGTAATATCTTCTGAACCTGTTGCCAAATGCTCCCTTCTGTTGGCTCGTTTCAGACGCAACATGCACCAAATGACGGATGGATTGGAAAAGCCAGGGCAGATCCGATGGCCACTGGCAATTACTCTGGCAATTGCCTGGATTCTGGTGTACTTTTGTATCTGGAAGGGGGTAGGCTGGACAGGAAAGGTAAGATTAAAAAGTGCTATAAACACCTTTCCATTAAAAATGCCCATTTTAGTCAAATATTCTAAAAATTCTTGAGGTAAGAGGCACTGGGGGCAGTTTTGTCAGCATTTCTCTCTGAAGTATCTCATTTCTATTTTCTTGAAGTGATACAGCCCCATGTTTTTGAAAGAGCTGTAGCTAGAACTGACCACAGTCAAATGCTGCATTCACTTACAGACTTCTTGGCTTTGCCAGGTATAAGATTGGCTAAAAATACATCTGCTTGTTCTTGAGATGAATATTATAGCTGCCTGGTATAGCAATAGAGTGAGGAGTCAATGTTTTGGCTTCAGTGAGGAATGTGCATTTATTGCACAGCTCCTGCTGGACTTGGATACGTCTGGAAGTGTTGGGAGGAGCTGCTCTCTCCTTTCCTTGTGCTGAAGGAGAGATGGAGGAGATTTTTGCCACAGGTTTGCCTGCAGACTGTGCTTCTGGGGGTCTGGCTGGTTACTGAGTGCAAAATAGAATTTACCTATGAATTAAAGGAAATTATATTATTGACAGACTTTTCTCCAGCAAAAGAGCAGGAAGAAATCTTAGGGAAATGAGAAACCATGGCCATGAAGGTTCTAACCCAACTGAAGGGTTGGGTTAGAAGACCTCAGGTTTGGTGCAGAGGATTTTTTGACTCTGAAAGAATGAGTTGTTAAATTTTGACAAGATGGTTGTAACCATGACGCACTTCAAGCTGAATTTGAGCATTGCCTCGCTGAGCTCAGATCAAACCATTTCAAATAAGAGGGTTGTCTGAATTTGTAGTGTCCTTTTTTACAGGGCTTTTGAAAAGGCAAGAGAGTGGGAGCCTGTGTATCATAACATAGATGAGGAGAGAGTGGGAAAAGTAAACTGCCAGATGTTGTTTTATGAGCAGGGTGCTGATGCCATGATCCCTGTGCTTTTGGGACTTCCCCTTGCTAAATACCAAAAAAATTAAAAAGTGTGAGCCCTCATGTGAAAATATCCTAATCCACTATATTCCACCTTCAGAAAAACAGGCAACAGCCTTTGGACATGGTCTTCAGGGAATTCTAAAGCAGGCACTCCCCTTCCCACACCAAGCTTTTCCACTGATAAATGCTTCAGTTTGAAGAGTCAGCTTCAGTTGCTGTTAAGTATTTTCAGGGAGCAGTGTTTTCTGAAGTGTTAACAAGCACAGACCATTTTCCTTCCACACTTACCATGTCTTGTTTCTTCACATCAGGTGGTTTATTTCTCTGCTACTTACCCCTATGTTATGCTGCTTATCTTGTTCTTCCGTGGTGTAACCCTGCCTGGAGCAAAGGAAGGCATTTTATTCTATATAACTCCCAACTTCAGTAAGCTTTCAGACTCTGAGGTAAATATTCCATCCTTGTAAACAAAAGTTTCACTACTAACTGTTCACCTTTCAGACATATGACCTGCTCCTCAAGTGCAGAAACAGATTTTAAAAAAAAATTATTTCCTGCAATCAGGTTTGGCTGGATGCTGCCACACAGATTTTCTTCTCCTATGGGTTGGGTCTTGGTTCACTGATTGCCCTTGGAAGTTACAACCCTTTCCACAATAATGTTTACAGGTAAGCAGATGACTGCACATATTGCAGTGGCACTTGCCTGTCTCAGCTGGAGCTGGATTCTGTCTTTCTATGTACTAGATCATTGAAATAAAGTGTAGTCTTGAATATTAAATGTCATGTCTGACTAGGGGTAAGATGTATAACTGCATTTACACTAATGGGAGAGACAGTATGTTTTACCCAGCATGAAATGAAACCCAGACTGTGAAATCCTAAATCACAAAATCTTTTCACAGGAAAAAGTGATGAACATTTGCTTTACCTGCTGTTTAAAGTGCTTTACCTTTATTTCAGGGACTCCATCATTGTATGCTGCATAAACTCATGCACAAGCATGTTTGCTGGCTTTGTCATCTTCTCCATCGTTGGATTCATGGCAAATGTCACAAAGAGGCCAATTGCAGATGTTGCAGCATCAGGTATCCAATTTATTTTGCTCTGAATTGTGCAGTGCCATCAGTTATTGTTGGTTTGTATGTTGTATCCACATTGTAACTGTTCCAAATCCCTCCCTCAATCCCTGTCCCTTTGGTCTGACTGTGACATGGAGAGCATCATTGCCAACCTCTCTGGGCAGCACCAGCAAGGTCACTTCATGTCCAGCTGCCTGGTGCCCTCAGAGTGGAGTGGTCAGCCCCCCTTGTCCTGGGCTGGCACAAGGAATGCCAATGAACACTGGCATTGCAGGCAATGTGTTTACAGGAGGTGGCAGCACAGTTTGCTGCTTCACTGCTTGGCTGTGACATCAGATTATGAGCCTCCTGCTACTGGAAGTTTTAAAACCAAACTGAAAGGAGGAATGGTGGGCATTATGGAGAGGGTGGGGGGCGGGGACTTGGGTTTGAGCCAGTCTTTTCAAATTCAGTTTTAAATTCCTTTTCCAAAAGCTGAGCCCTTGGAGGCAGATGCAGTTCTCAGCTGTCCTACACCTCTTTTATGGTCCCCTTTATTAGGAAAGTCATTTTATTTAGGGCAGTGAGATGTCCATGGAAGGATTATGCTCTTCTTTGCAGTTTCTTGTCTGTCTTCCAGATGAAAAAGCTTAAAGCAGCAGAGCAGATGGTTGCTCTAACCCAGCTGGTGTACCAGATACTCACTTAGCAGTTCTGGCCACAGGGAGGGATCTGATAACTGAAAGCTTGGTTGGAAGTCACTGGTGGACAAAATATATCCTAGCAAACATATCCTGTTGGTGAAATATTCTGTTAGTTAGAAAAGTAGAGAATTTTAGCCCTAAAAATAATCTTCAATAAGCTGCATATTCAAAGAAATTAAGCACAAAATGATGATGGCATAAACTGTTATCAAAAATGCTCTGGGAAGTTAGTGGAGTGTGAAATAAGCTTTTTGGATTTATGTATTTGATACAGCTATAACTATAGAAAGGCCACACCTGCAAACACAACAATATTTTTATATCCTATTAACCTCCTAAGTGCATTTGAAGGCACCTGAGATAATCGACTTCTGAAAGATGCCCATAACCTCCTGTGGCCACTAATTGCAAAGGATATCTGAAAATTTGACTCTTTAATTAAGTTTTCTATTTCTCCTGGCAAGCTCAGAAACTGGTGCTTGATTTTAGCACTATAAGACATATTGTTTTGCCATCTTTTATACAGCTTTGCAAAACAAATGACATTATTAAAAGCTGTGGAATGCATTTCTGTGGAATGTGTAACGGAGTAAAATTAACATATTTATTTGAAGTTTATTTTGGTGTTAGCACTGCCATTTGGAAGTCTTTCTAATCATACCTACCTTTGCTAGCAAATAATTACTTCAAAATCCTCATTGCACCAACAATTCAAGTGCTAATGTCTGTCCTTGCTCCAGTGGCTTGTGTGTGTCCAAGCACTTGCCACACACAGATTTTAATGAGAACTGAAAAATCAGAGACCCTCCTCAGATGCAGAACATGAACTTTATTTCTGTGATTATTTAGTTTGCTACAGATTTCCCTCTTAACCTGGCATCAGCTGCTTTCCAGCTATGCTATGAGAACAAGAAGAGCTCCTTTTAAAATAATAATTTATATTCTCCTTCCAACACTATGGTCCCCTCAGCAGTTAGTAGAAACACAAATGAAAAAGTTTGCCTGTTCACAACTACGTAGTTCATTAAAATGTGTATTTTAAGATAAATAATGGAATGGAACAGCAAATGGGAATGTGTTGTAAAATGTCTTCACTTTTGAGCTGCCTTTGTTTCTCTTCTGAACTATATGGTGCAAAGCAGAAGATCACAGCTATCAATATGAAGTTCAGAAGCTGTTCCTGAGAGCCTCCTTTGGATAGCAAAGGCAGCTTCTGAACTTCATCTAGAATTCTGGTTGGTTGGTTGGTTGGTTGGTTGGTTGGTTGGTTGGTTGGTTGGTTGGTTTGGGGGCTGATTTTTTGGTTTGGTTGGTTCATTTTAAAAGCAAGGTACATACACTGCCCTCTTGGTCAGGAACATCCATGTCTGAGCCATCCCAAAAACCTCCAGCTT
>JAWWLZ010000025.1:18510940-18569365 GCA_035041345.1 Poliocrania exsul
TTTTAAAAGCAAGGTACATACACTGCCCTCTTGGTCAGGAACATCCATGTCTGAGCCATCCCAAAAACCTCCAGCTTGTCACCAACAGGAGCAAAGAGTCACAGCACTGACCCATTGCACTGATATTTTCTCTCCTGTTTCCCCTCCCAGGCCCTGGACTGGCATTTCTGGCTTATCCTGAAGCAGTGACACAGTTACCAATCTCTCCCTTGTGGGCAATACTGTTCTTCTCCATGTTGCTCATGCTTGGCATTGACAGTCAGGTAAAACGGGTGTGAAAATGAATAAACAAGACATACTTTCTGCAGCTGTGTGGTGCAAGGTTGGCCTGTCCCTGGGAATTCTGCAGTGGAAGTCATGAAGAAGGATTTCTAAAATAATCATACAAAGAATAGGAGGTGCTAAGGAAAAATTAAGATGCCAGTACTCTGAGAGAGTAAAAAAAAATTATGTTAAGACACTTCTGCCCTTTTAAAAACATTTGGAAGTGTATGCAAAAAGGAACTTTTCTTGGTCATATTCACTGTCAAATCACAATATTAAAAATACCTTTTCAGTGTTCAGCTATTTAGGAGACACTGGGATAAATTTTACAAGATTTAGATACAACAAATATTGCTGAAAGAACATACCACTGGGGCAAAAAAGTGCAGCACACATTTCATTCTAAACATATGAATGTCTGGAGCAAATTCAGTAGGCAGTGGGGTCATTACTGAGGATCTTCCATGTCATGGTGTGCTCTGACATCACTTTCCAGTGGTGAGGATTTATTGGTTGAGGCTTTAGAAAGGTTATACAACGTATCTGACAACTGGAAATGAGTGGCAAGGCACAACCTGGGGGGTTTGCTAATTCAAATAATATATTCTCCAGAATGCCTACATTAAACAATTAAATAATCAAGTCATGGAATCATTTAAATTGTTTATTGTGACATGAAAAAAGAAAGCCCACAGCACAATACAAAACCCTTTAGAAAGGACTAACAGAGGTTCAACAAAAGCATTTGTTAATCAGTGCTAATTTTAATAGAAGTAACAACCACACAGTCAGCACCAAGGAGAGCACCTGCCTTACCTACCTTGAGGAGTTTGGGAGGTGCCTCCTGCCTTCTGGGCTGTTTGGTCATCTGTATGTGACCAGTCTTTGAAGATGTGTTAACCCACTGGCAATGAGCTGCAGTTGGCAAACCAGCACCCCCAGCCCTTAGCACAGCCTTCACAGCACGCAGGAGTGTGGCATTTACTGGCTTAGCACTGTATTAGTCTTCCACTAGAGAAAATCCATCATCTTCTATAAATCCAAGCTGACTTCAAACTGTGAACCAAACCACACAAAAACCAAGAGGGCATTTAATCCTGTGAGATGACAGAAAGCTGAAAGTTTGTATTTCCTGTTTCTTTGTCTTTTAGTGAGGTTCAGGTTTCACATTAACACCTATTGCTCAACCTGGGGGCAAACTGCTGTGAAATTAATTGGGTCAAAAATATTCTTGAAAGAACTTGTCTCTAGGCAACTAACAGCTGAGGAAGGTAGTCTAATATTATTAAAATGAATATATATTTACAGGCTGTCATGCTTTCTGCACTTTCTGTCTGTCAGCAAAACATTTCATACACTGTAATTTACAGAAGCTGTAACGATTGGTTGAATTCTGATTGCACTGCTGAAAATTAATAAAACTTTACACACGTTCTGGTTTTCACAATTTCAACCATAATGATAAATTCATCTGAACACACAGAGGGTAAAGTCCTGAATTGTGGAAGGCATATCCTCAGCAAAATCCTTTTCTGGGGATACAGAAATTATTTTATTTATTACATAGAAGACTCAATCCTGTGTCTCCAACCTTCACCATGAAGCACTAATCTTATTAGACCTCCTGTGTCTGTTGACTTCCATATATGTGAAAAAATCACATACAAAAGATGTGATTTTGTAGGATCAAGGGATCAAATCCCTCAGCTGGAGGTGAATCATCTCCATCAGAAGAAAAAGCACTTTCTGTTCACAGAGCAAGTGCCGTATTTCATAGTTTGGAATTTCGTGTGGTTTTTGAGCTGAGAATCTTTTTGCACAGACCTTTTTAGACAGAAAGAAGGATTTTCAGAAGCACAGCTCCCACTGAAGTCAAGTGAATTTTCATTTATCATGGAATGGATGTAGCTGTAGGCCAGTGTTGGGTACAACTGAAAACTCCTCCCCTGAATGTAATCCTGCTGTGCATTGCATTGTGTTTGATGTGCAACCTCCCTTGCAGTTCTGCACTGTGGAAGGATTCATAACGGCTCTGGTGGATGAATTTCCCAAGTTGCTACGCAATCGGCGAGAAATCTTCATTGCTGTCGTGTGCATCGTTTCCTACCTGATAGGGCTGTCCAATATCACTCAGGTATGTGCTGTGGGACTCTGGGGGCTGTGTCTGACACACAGGATCTGCCTTCCCCAATCCAACCAGGAATAGTTGCAGTGAAGTGCAGGGATCCACCCTCACCACTGTGTATAGATTTGAGGCAGCAGCCACTGACCTGGTAGTGAAAAATGTCTGTGGTCCCAGGATGTAGAGTGTGCTCCAGGGTTCAGGGGACAAAAAATGCACATCTCTGCACTCTTACAATCCAAAAAGTGGCAGCTGGGGATGTTGACATTGCTTCTAGATTGCAAACTGTTTGAGGAGAATGATTGAATTATTAAACAAAAAGGACTAAAGTGAAATTAAACCAGTTCATTAGATTCTGGCAGCGATCTTAATTTTTGTCAGTATTGACCTCAAGCTTCCTAAAACTTTAACACTTTCACTTTAATTAATTGACACTAATATATCCCTAACCTATTCACAGCCATTATTTTGTAGCTTACATTTTAGTCTATCTTGAAATTGGAGCCCTTACTGTATTTTTAACACTCCGTTCTTATATGTTTTAGGGTGGAATCTATGTGTTTAAGCTTTTTGACTACTACTCTGCCAGCGGAATGAGTCTCTTGTTCCTTGTATTCTTTGAGTGCATCTCAATATCCTGGTGCTATGGTAAACAGCATGTTTTTTATTTTTTCCCTGAGTTTTGCACATCATAAGGATACTTCACCTTCTGATCTGTTGGTTTGTTCGTGCACATGCTGAGGGTGGAACTGAAACTGGCCTTGGTTTCTATGCATGTAATTCCATTGGGCACCCAAAGCTGGCTTGTGGAAGGTATTGCTGCCTCTTTAAACACTTTGCTTAGAGGCCTGGAAGTCATCAGATGGTGGTTGTGTCAGGAATATTAAACAGCTGGCATCTCTTTTCTCATCCTTCTTCCTTGAAAAGCCTTGCTCCTCAGAGGTGTTTGGTGCTGCTGTTCTCAACATAATGTCTTAGGGCTTTGGGGCTTTGAAATGTTTCCTGTCCAGAAATGGCTCTGTCATCCCAGGATCTTGCAGTGAGAGTTGGGCACCTTGGTCAGTTAGGGCATAATTGCCCTAAAATATCCTGCCTGGACTGGGAGGTGCTGGCTATAAAGACTAATGGATCTGTGGCATATTTGTACATGTGACCTTAGTTCTGTGTTAGCTGCTCCCACAATTACCAAGCCACCTCTGTTTATGTTACGCAACTGATTGACAAGCTGGGAAACTGGGGTCTTCCTGCTGGATTTTAATGGGATTGGGAGGGTGGAACACCATTTTTTGGGTGAGAGATAGAGCTGATGAATCCAGGACACACAAATGAAAAAGTACACCAGCTCAATAATGAAGAAATCAAAGTTATTAATACTGTGATAGACAGACCTTTGGGAAGCTCATGGACAGCAGCAGCAGGAGGGCTCCTCTTTGGTTTCATATTCACTTCTGCATGTACGTGGTGTGCACCAGAGGGAAGCTGGTTAATGCTGGAAGGTTTTTTTATACTTTGACTTGTAAGACACATTCTAAATTTCTCATTCTAATAAGAGACAAAATTAACCGGGAGTGGTTTTCTTGCATCTCACCTTCACATGTACAAACTTCCTCAGTCTTTGGATGGGAATAAGTTTGCAGGTCTCTAATTATTTAATGAGGATATGAAAGAATGAGAACAGGTGATTCTTGGTTTTTCTGAGTTTGCATATTTTTTTCTCATTCAGATAGGTGAAAAGTTAGGTTGGGATCTGTGTAGAGCTTCCAAATATATCTCATCGTTTATGACAGTATCTCAGAACCACTGAGCTTCCAGTTGACTGAATTGCCTGATATGTTCCTATACTGTTTCTTATTTCTATATTTAGGTGTTAATAGATTTTATGACAACATCCAAGAGATGGTGGGATACAGACCCTGCATCTGGTGGAAACTCTGCTGGTCCTTTTTCACTCCTATCATTGTGGCAGTAAGGAACAAACTTTCATTATATGGTTCAAAAGATGTAAATGAGGTGGCCTGTGTCCTACAGCATTGTCATTTCCACCCCCACAGGTTCATATTAACTCTGACCTCATTCCTTTTTTAAGGATTTCAGAAATTCCATTGAAGGCAATAAGCAAAAAACTAGAGTCATTAGAGGAAGCTTGTGCCCTAAAAAAAGAAGCCAAGATTTGTATTAGACTTCTGGAATTGGTAACTAGCCCAGATTTTCATTAGCAGAGATAGAAAACTGTAAAAAACAAACTTTGACCATTTAATTCCATACAGTATATCATGAAATAATAAGCAAAAAAAAATTAATTTACTGCACATACTATATAATCAACCAAGATGCAAAATAAAAAACTAATCAAGCAGCCACTATTACATATGACATAATCCTTGCCTCTCACTGACATTTCTCTGATAGTCCCATACAAGTAGCCATGGAAAAGCAAAGAGCACTAAAAAGACACAGAAATACGTTTATGTCGATGGTTCCTTGAGTCATCCCTACCCAGATGAAGGCAGCTTTCGTTTTTCTAAAAACAAGTGTTCAGGAAAGCATATGAAATGCATTTGGTTTATTTCAGTGGTGCAGTAGGAAGATGACCAACACTGTCTGTAAAACTGATCAGGTTTCTCCTGTCCTGTAAAGTCCTCAGCAGAATTTGCTGCCAGTCAAGTTCAGAGGAATGAGGATGTGCTAATAAAATCTACATGTCTGCATTCTCCCCTGGGAATACATTCTGCACAAAGGATCAGCCTGGGATCAGAATGACCTTCCTACCTTCCTTCTCTCCTGGGTCACTTTAGCAGGTTTCCCTGGTGCAAGCTGATTTAGACATTTGGAGCAGCCCAGGATAGGGATCTTCCCTGGGAAAACTGATCACACTTTGAAAACAACACAAAAGCAACCCATGGGTACTGCTGTTCAATGGCCCAGGGCACATGTGCATGCAGATATTCCCAGGATCCCACCTTCCCCTACCCTCTGGCTCTGTGCAGGTAACCAGAGGAATTTACTAGTACCAGTGGATACCCCCAGCAGGATACCTGTATAATCTGAGATGCAGGTTATGTATATGAAAATATAATGTTAATATGGAATATTCATTTTGGTAAGAAGCTTCTTGGGAAAGTCCAGAAAAACTCTTGAAGTCAGAACACTCTGGGAATACTGTTCAAATCTTTCCTTCCACTGTATTTTGCAGGGAGTGTTTATCTTCAGTGCTGTCCAAATGACTCCGCTCACAATGGGAAGTTATGTTTTCCCAAAGTGGGGTCAAGGAGTTGGCTGGTTCATGGCTTTGTCTTCTATGGTGCTGATACCAGGCTACATGGCATATATGTTTCTAACCCTGAAAGGTTCCTTAAAACAGGTGAGTTTCTTTTTGCTGACCATCCTCAGACCTGTGCACACTGACCAAAGATTGCTGGGCAGTTATTTTCTGTTAGACATTTCTTCCCTTGCTTAGGCCAGTTATTTTGCATCAAGCTGAAAAACATAAAAGCAAGTACCAACCAGTAAAAAGGCAAGAGAGTGTCTGTGCCATCTGTTGTTAAATATAATTGCCTACCTTACATGTGGTCCTTATCTCTAGTTTGACAGTTGCAGACACTTTGCATTCCAGCTCCTCACACCCAGAAAACAAAGTAGCAGTTTACAAAATATGTAAATTTGTCCTAATTAATGCAAGACATACTGGCATGAATCAAGGCAGGGGATGCTCTGGGGAACTGGAATCAAACTCTTAGGACTGACCCACATAACTCTTGTTTTGACTGAGTCTGCTCAGTGACCCTGTTTAGCATCTGTCTGTGATGTGTTCAAAGACTTGAGCTGCTGTTCTACACCTGTTCAGAGTCACACCTTGCCCTGCTGCAGCTGGCAAGAAGGATGTGAAAAACCTTGGGAACAATTCCCTTTAGTCTTTATTTACGGGATTTCTGTGAACAGTTATCTCATGAAGAACACTAGAAGCCTTTTTGTCATTGAACTGTACTCTCAGCCCCTGTCTGGTTTCTTATTCCAGTTTTTAAAAGGATATGACACTTCTCATGTAGGAGAGACTTAAGTCAGTTTTAAAGTCCTTAGAGATGTGCTGCTAAAGGAGTGGGAAATGCTGATAAGGTTATTGACCCACACCCTCTTCAGGAACCACCTACAATCCCCACACCTTATTTTTTTAAATCCGGGTGCATTTCAGTTTTCCCTCTCTTGCTGTGCATAACAGCCACTTCTTCAACCCAAGTACTGAAACTTGCATCTCTGCCTCTATAATTGTGGGAACCACTGTCAGAATGCATTTGTCAGTATTTCTGGAAAATTCTAAAATCAGCTGACAGAGCCATCTTTGCAAAGGGCCAGATGATCTTTAGCAGAATTGACGAGTAATGCCTCATGAAATGCTCAGATCTTGATCCAAATACTTGTCTTCAGCAAATTTTAAAAGACTCAGTGAAGCTTCAAAGAAGTCTACAAAAAATTTCTGTGTTTTTTTTTTCCCCTACTGCCTGTTGTTAACTCCTACATTTTGTATATTTTTCTTTGGGTCTAACAGAAACATTCACATGCAAAGGGAGAATTGTTGCTCTAAAATACAGCTGCTGCTTGGGCAGAGCTATATAAGAACATGGTAAAAGTTCCTCATCTCAGTCTTGCTGTGGATTAAGATCATGTTTTTGAAAGCACTGCCAAACAATCACTGGGTAATGGGATGAGCCTACACCAGTGACTGGGCACAATATGAACCTGAGTTGGGCAGAGAAACTTTGGGAATGGAGAGCACAGAAGGATGAGGACAGGCAGAATAGGAACAAAGTAGTCTGAAATATAAATCTGCTTTACCTGTTATACACTTGGAGAAGCTGCAGTTTCTCTGGTTCCCTGTGCTGCCTGGGGAGGTGACCCCCAGGCCTGAGGTCCAGTGGAGTCCCTGCTGCCCAGGCAGAGTCACAGCCCCTGTGCTTGGTGAGTGGGCTCCCTGCATCCCTCCTCATTTCTTTTCCCTGGGGATGCTCCCTTGTTAATGCCTGGTGGCATCCAGCATTCTACATGAGGTCTTTCAGCTTCTGCTGTCACGTTCAGAGCAGACTAGAACTCTGTCCAGTAGATGTGGCTTGCAGCTGGTTTGGTCCCTGGGGAGACAGGCACTGGTAATTCTAGTTCTAATGGCTCAACAGAAGTGTTTAGAATTGTCTTTAAAAATAATTTAAAAAAAAAGAGCAAGCTTAGAAACAGTTTTTTTGGCTGCCTCATGTTTATTGTTGTCCTTTGAACAGCGCATCCAAGTGATGATTCAGCCAAGTGAAGACATCACTCACCCTGAAAACGGGCCAGACCAGGCCCAGCAGAGCAACTCGGCTAACAAGGAAGCCTACATCTAAATTTCTGCATTGTAAAAGTACCACTCCTCCTCCAGAAAAACAAAAAATACGGTTGAGTATGACCACAAAATTTATGTCTGAGAATATAATTACCTACCTCTAGTGGCAAAAAAAAAAATAAAATAAAAAAAATTTTAAAAAAGAGAAAAAAGCAACAAGGTCATCTCCACTCTAAGGGAATCGCCATGGGTATGATCCAGCCATCGCGAGCTCAGATGTTGACAGTGTTTTGTGTTCTCCGGCAATCCACAGACTGTTAATGTTTTTATCCTTTCACAATAATAGTTGCATACCTTGGAATTTGTAAATTGATGTGCCAAGACCTTTTTAATCTACCTTTTAGCACGACTATTTGAAGTTTTGTGCTGCTGATTTTTAGTAGTTTATCACTGTTTCTTACCACTGAATCCCAAGACTGTTATTTCTGACTTTGCAGGAGTAAAATTAAGTTTGGGTTGTTTTGTACAAAAGAATGAAGTATTTTGTAAACAAGTGATTTCCAGTGAAAAAGTCTGCCCTTAAAATTTGTTCCAGCTGAGGCCATTTGAGAGGGAAGAGACTTCCTTCAATTAACAGCAGCCACAGCCTTTACAAACATTCCTAGAGCAAATTGGGCTGTTTCTGGCAGCACAGCCCAGGCTGTTCACTGGCTGTGCTCTGCCTTTCAGGGTGACTTTCAAATGAGGTAATAAATTTCTTTAAAAATACTTATATTGTTTCTTATAAAAAGCAGGTATCTTTGTGAATCAATATGACATGAATCACAGAGGTTAGAGGCAGAAATACGAGGTTTAACTTTTTTAGCAAAGTAATATCCAAGAGCTCTTAAAGATTCCCAGGAGTAAAATGTAAAGTATTTGCAATCAAAGCTCAGAGTGTTTGAGCTATTATTTTGCTGTTATTATTCTACTATTATTGCATTGCCACCAAAATAGAAACCAAAACAATGGCTTAAAGATCAAAGTAAATTCAAATTTCAGATTCAATTCCTTTTAATCTGTTAAAGGATTTTAACAGTTCCTAATAAGCGAAATACAAACTACGGATCGGTAGCACTTTGAGAGCAGTTATATTTTGATTTCCACGTGACTGGTGGCGATGGAGGCACGAGGGAAAGCTATTTCAACACGATGCCATCCCGCTCTGGGCTCTGCCTGCCTTTGCCACCCAGCCAGGATGCCCAGGCTGCTCCTGGGAGGTTTCCCTGTGTGGCATGGCAGCGTTGGCCCTGGATGGCATTTCTCGTTTGGCAGCTATTTGACAGACACGGAGCATTAGGGAGGGTGCAGCAGCTGATGGTTGATTGTAAATGACTGTGACAGAACTGTGCAATGAAACATGCTTTCCAGCAACTTTTTGTGCACCGTACAATGTTAGATAGCACAATTTATGTAGAACTACTACGTGAAAAACATGTTACCTGTGAATGTTGGGTTTTTCGTTGTTTTTGTCTGAAGGTGACAAACATGTTCTTGCAATAAGGTATTATTCTCAGAATGTCAAGCACATTATGTAGAAATAATATATATATAATACACATGTATTTCCAACTACATCATAAAATTTCAGAGTATGTTCAGTAGATTCTAAACTGTTTCATAGATCAATTGTAAAATACTACGAGATCTAAGCTACATCCTAAATGGCCATAGCTGAGATGCAAACATCCTGTAAGTCTTTGGGATTTAGAGGAACCTGTACATCCTACACAAACATTACACATGCACATCATAATTGTGGATTTCATTAGACTAAGGATAAAAATTCCAACTTTCTCTTTATTGTTTAATGTAATCAAGTCCCATGTTGTTCTAAGAAAAATGCAGTATTTAATGTTTGATTGTAAACAATTATGACAGATGTTTGACAGACCTGCTCTTTAGCAAAAAGCTGTACAAACGTATCACATAGCACAAACTAGTGTTGTAGAACTTCTGTGTGTAAACTGTGAATAGCTGTATCTTTTTTGTAGTACTTGCCCTGAAAAAAAAAGATTATTGTATGATCATATATGCTTTTTGCAATAAGGAAATATCCAACACCAGGCAAATCTATCTCTATATAAAAATATATATGTAATATATACATATTCAAAAATATATACAGAGCCTGTTTAAAAGAGTACAGTATTATTTAGTAAATTGCAACCTGTTCTATGGACCAAATGTAAAATATTTATAAATTAAGATGCATTTTAAATGTCTATAAACGGTGTCATAATTAAAGCACGATTGTTATGTAAGTTTCCAAGAGTTTAGAGGAAAAAGAATAAAGGTTATATTATACATTAAATTCAGAATTTTGCAGTCTTTCATTGAACAAACCCAAAGTGTGTTATGCTCTGTGAAGCAAGTTCCAAATATGTCATATATATATATATATATATATATATATATATAAACATCCTTTAAATATCCAAATGCTGTATCCCACTTGTGATGTAAATAATTAATCCATGCTATTTCTATACTGTATGTGCATACATTATACAGGGAGTTTAAAAGGGGATAATTAATAGCCCTTCCTGGCATCCTGCTCCTTTAATTCTCCTGTGGGAAAATGGCAGATCGGGGAAAAAACCTGGATTTTGAAATGACCGTTTCTCAATTGCACTCCTGCTGATGCTTTGGGGTGTGAACTGCAGCACCTGATGTCCCTGACCTCTGAGCCACCCCAGGCCGAAGCCAACGGGCTGGTGAAACAGCACCTGGATACTCCACAGACAGATGATCCACTGCTACAAAACACCTCCTGGGTCCCTGTCTCAGCTGCCCTGGCAGGGTGAGAAGATGTGGAGCTGCGCCCACACAACACTGCGGAGGGACCCACTGCTGCTGGGCTCAGAATTTAATTATCTAACTGCAAAATTCCAGCAGGACTTCATGCTGGGCAAGAGTCTAAGCAATTTAGAGAACCTGATTAGGATTGAAAATGCTCCTGATAGAGGCATCTCAAATCATAAACCTCAACCTGACCTTAGAATGGAGCACTCGGGAGTTCGAGGATGCTGCAAGGGCAGAGCCACCTCCTGCTCTAAAGAAGGTTGAGAGGAAGGGCAGCAGCAGCCAGGGGAGGTCACAGATTCTTCTGGAAGTGGGAGAAGGAGCAACTGGCATGCTTTTGAAGCACAGTGGAAAATGTGAGCTGTGTTTCAGGTTTAGTTCCTGGGCATTAGGTACTATGGCCGTGGGGGTTGCAGCTGAAGTCAGTGCTGGGTGGGCAAGGGGCAACAGGGGGCTAAGGAGAAGGAACTTACTCAAAGGGTATTGTGTTAGTGCTGTGATATTTCCATGTTCTCCTGGAGGAATTTTGTCTTGCTATGCTGCAGAAATCCCAACAGCAACTGAACAAGAAAAATGCAAATAAGGTCACTTCTCCCCTACAGGACTGCAGGATGCCCTGAGAGAAATCTGTGTCCTTGCTCGTCAGGAGTATTAGTTCAGCTACATGTGCTTTTATTCTAAAATAACACTGTGTTGCTTTTGGGGGTTTTTTTGTTTGTTTTAAGCCTGATTATTTCTGTTTTGTTCTGCTCAGACCTCAATAGCATTCCAATTAACTATTACAACTGCTCAGCTCCCACTGTTGGCTGGCTCTTGGGGGATGAAACCTGAAGGAAGGGTTGTGCCGGCGAGCTCGTGGCCTGGCAGTGAGCACAGGGCAGCAGCTCCTGCCTGCCAACACCCCTCCATGGGCACAACCTCATCTGGCAGCGTCCTTGAACCCAGCAGGGAGCAGCAAAAGAGGCTGCACTAAAGCATTTGGACATTCATGTCTTGGGCCCTTCCCCTTCAGGATGGATTCACCTCACTGGCATGAAGAGTCCGTGAACCAGTGCAGAGCTACCTCCAAACACCTACAGCCAGACAAGAGGAGGAGGCAGCAACACAAAGTCCTCATTTCCCAAGAACCTGAATGGATCAACTCAATGCCAAGCGTGAGCTGCAACAGCTGCCAGCCAGAGTTTGTGACTCTGCCAAGGCACCACAATTACTCAGTTTCACTCTTGCTCATCAGAGCAGGAAGGAAGGCACCAGGCTTTAGATTCTAAAGGGTCTTTTTACTCCCTCCTCACTCTTCTTTCCCAGCTTCTCACACTGTTCAGGATGTTTAAAATAAAACCAAGAAGAATGAGGTGGGAGGGAGGGTTTAACCCACATTCAGTTGTTCCTGGTTTTTTAGCCCAGTCTAAATCTGCCTTACTTCTCTCTTCTTCCTATGAAGTTCAATCAATCAATCAGAGAACAAAAGGGAATTAAATGGGGTAAAGTGAACCATAATATAAGCTCCTCTACAGAGCTCAGTCTTCTTAAGAAGCTGATGTAACTATTGCCACTTTTAATTCCTGCCTCTACACATTGAGACCAGTCAATAATTCCACCACTCTTTCCTGCTGACATCTAATGGACAATGGGCAATCTTCCTCTGTTGTCACAGAAATCCAATTAATCTTTAGAGCTGTATTGCTGTGGTTTGTTCTGTCCTTCTGACCACACACTAGACTAGTGCATTCATTCAAGATTTGCCCCTATTTTAAAAATGTGGGAATTGGTGGGGGAGAACTTCAACTACTTACAAGAGCCTGGAGTGACAGGGCACAAGGAATGACTTCTCACTGGCAGGGGGCAGGTTTAGATTAGATGTTAGGAAGAAATTCTTCCCTGTGAGGGTGAGGAGGTCCTGGCATAGGTTGCTCAGAGAAGCTGTGGCTACCCCACCCCTGGAAGTGTCCAAGGCCAGGTTGGACAACCTGGTCTAGTGGAAGATGTCACTGCCCATGGCAGGGCATGGGCCTTAAGGTCCCTTCCAACCCAAACCAGTCTGTGATTCCGTGATTCAAAGATTTTGCATCTTAATATCTGATCATTTTTCCCCCAGGTTTTAAAGTGGTCTCACATTAAACTCAGTGGCAAATATTCAGTTATTATTTTTGAATACCAAACAGGCTGAAGTAATCCTGTGAGTTATTTGTGAGTCATAAGTACATGCTGGTGCTAAATGTGTCCAACAGTGCCTAAGAGAAGGACAGGATGGATCAGGCGCTGTCACAAGGGCAAAAAATAATGTGTTATGCCAGCAGTGGTGCTTTAGTCAGATTGGAATAGCTGCCCGACGTGCCTTTAGGTATAAGTAGCTGAGAGGTGATTATTAACAAAGTAACAGTGGGTAGAAAATAGCCAAAATGTCCAAGTTAAATTTGAGTCTAGAATTTCCTCCACACTTCACCAAACTGGTGCTAAAAGGGGAATAAAACTGAATAGAACAAGTCGCTGCCTTATTCCTTCACATCATGCAATTTCTGTTCATTATAATTATTCTAAAGCAACCTGGGAGTGCCTAAAAATGTTTAACATTAAAAAAAAAAAAGCCTAAGAGGTTAGTTTTAGTCTAGAAAATTATTTTCCAGACCCCACTGGCACTATCATTTACTGGCCACACCACATGCAAACAGCAGCTACCTTTGCGTCCCAATGGCCCTGTGGATTGAAAGCCATCCCCCCCCCACAGTCAGTAATCACCCACAGCCAGCACAGCCAGGCCCTCTGCCCCTCCTCATGGCATCATCACACTGCACCACAGCCTGGCTGTGCCTCAGGAGCCCCTGTGCCAGGGCTGAGTCCTGAAAAACTGCTGCAGTTCTGCTGCCAGGGCTGCACCTCTGGGCAGCATCCCACGGGCTCCTCCGGAGCTCCACAGGCAGAATTTCTGTCCCAACACACTCAAGTTCTGAGGCAGGAAGCCACTTAATATTGTCTTGTGGATATAAACTGTCTGGTATTGCAGGAATGGAACCAGCCACCCTGGAATGACTGAGGGGCGTTTTGATGGAGATATCCTATGTGCAAAAGAATAAATCTCTCCCTGAACATAAACCAGAGCGTCAGGTTGTGTTAGGGAATTATTTCTGGGTTGTTTCAGTTCACTGCACTGCACTACAAATACTTCCCTGAATGAATGACCAAAACAATTAATCAAAACGCTGGAGAGAAGCACCAGCTCACACTGTAGGCAACTAACTTTGCCTAAAAGTGACAGAGCTGGGTGGTTTTTAACCTGCTCTTCCCCAACTGTCACACAGCAGTAGCACATGACCTTTAGTGCTGCTCTTTCCCCAGACCCAGCCTCAGACTGGGGGCATGAGGGTGACCTTTCCGAGCCTGATTCCTCCTACTATATCGTGACAGGACTTGCTTGTCAGGATCTGCTTCAAAACTGCAAAATTAGACTTGGATTTGAGTTAAATCCACGCTGCCTCAATCTAAACACACCGCTTAGAGAGGATGAGTCCCTCATTCCAGTCCACTTGCCACAGAAAACACTGAGCTTCCAACATCTGCCTCCAGTGATCTATCAGGTCCAACAGCCCATCTGAAACAAAAAAAGTGCAAGCTGGGAACAAGTCAGAGAGGGAAGATTTGTTCTTGCACAACTCAGTTGTGACTGTTACAACTTAATTGTGGGTGAGGTCTGCAGGGGGATCACTGAGGGATCATCAGTATGCACAGAGAAACAGCTGGACTGGGCTCATCAGGGAATTACTTGGTTATTTGTGTTGGTTCACTTCTGTTACTAATGTACAAAATAACGACCTGGGGTATGGCTGTAGCAGCAAAGATATCTGGCATGATGGCTCGTGCTTATGTCTTCTTGTCCTGTCTTGTCCCTGAGAGCAGAGTCTGACCTCCCTCGGCTCTCCGCTCCTGTCAGGGAGTTGCAGAGTGTTAGAAAGTCCCCCCTGAGCCTCCTTTTCCCCAGGCTGAGGACCCCCAGCTTCCTCAGCTACTCCTCATAGGATTGACTGTCATTATTTACTCTCTTTATTACCCTAAAGAACAATTTCTGTGATTATTGATTGGGGCTTAGAGGGGGGAAAAAAGACATAGACTTGAATGTCTGTAATTAAATAATAAAATGCAACCTTAGAAGAAAATGACATAATAAAACAAGCCTAGAGAATACCAAGGAACCAATCTCCTGACTTTCTCTTGGAGAAGGAAAATTGTGCTCAGTTTCATCACTCAAAGTTATAAACCTCTCAGCATGAAACACTGTGCGTGTGCTGCTTTTAAGCTTCTCATTTTCACAAAAAGCTTACCCATATATGCTCTGAAAAGTTTGTTTCTTCCTTCTTTACATACTCTGTGTTACTTAACATTCAATATTTTATGGTATGTTGTGTTTTCGACTCCTCCTTTGTAAGTCACAGGCTTCTCCAGGGGTTTCTGCCATGCTTATTTTGTATTTCAGTGTTCTGCTTTGAATTTCTTTATCTTATGAAACACAGTTCTCCAAGATTATGAAACTGGAACTAGTGGATGAGGGTTATTTTCAATTACTGCTGGCTTTTCAGGAAACAATTTCAAATTTTCTGAGATAAATTACTGCTATAGGAGTAGCCTCATTAGAAGCTGATATTAATATAAATATGTTAATGAGAGAATGCTCTGGCACCACCACTGCTGGCAAAGCACTGGCCCTTTGTAACACCCCACTCTGCACCAGCAGCTCACCCTCGTGTGCCCTGCCCTAGCCACCTTTTCATTGCCTCTTTTTCAGCATCACTTGATAGCACCACTCCTGTAAAGGCCACTTTTCCTTCTCTAACCCTGTGTTCTGCCATAGTCAGAACTCCTCTGGCAAAGCAGAGTCAAAAATAACCTGAGCCCTTTCCTGTGCTGGGCGCTGCCAGCTGCAGGGAGCGCTCCCTGGGCACGTGTGCCAGCAGGCAGCAGCTCCCAGGGCCCCGGAGTCAGCACAGGGAGGGAGAGGAGGAGGCAGAAGGCCACAGCCCATGGTACATTAACCAGGAAAGTTTGGAAATGTAAAACTCAATGGGCTGTCAGAACAATGTTCCTCCAAAGCTCTGCACAGAGCAGCATTTTGGCAGTGTAAGTACAAATGCCAAAACTGGCTAAGTCTTCAAGCGAGCCAGGGACAGTTTTATAGGGACTGATGTAAGTAAGGGGAGACAAAGGAGCAGGAAAATTCATTTTCCTTAAAATCCCTACTAAGTGCATATGCTGGACAGGGGGTGGCTGAGTGCAGGACATCTTGTCCCTTTGGAGCAGTGACATGAGCAGCCTCAGCTCAGACTGACTGGACAAGGTTCTCCATTTAAACTGACCCCGTCCAGACCTTGCTCAGAGCCCTGTGCTGCCTTCACAGGCCCTGGCAACGTCCTCATGAATTTTAAAGGGAAACAAATTGCAGCTTGTATGACTGCATTAGGCCTCAATTAGCTGTATGTATTTTAACTTTGCAACCACTTGTAGTTACTAAGGCCGATGTCTGTATCTGCTCAGTGCAGTTTATTGTTATTTCCCACTGTCACTGGAGCAGCCTGAGGGGCTTGGCTGGGCCAGGATCTCATGCCTTTGAACACTGCACAAACACAAAGCCACCAGCAGTATTTTGTGTTTTACCTTGGCTTTCAAGGCAGGGCAAAAAGTTCATTCACCAATCTCTATCTGTTCGTTTCTGCTACAAATAACCAGTGCAAGTCTAAAGTATGGCAGTGCCCAGTCCATTCCCATTGGAGGGTGACATCCCTGTCTGTGCCAGGACAGGTTTACGTGACATTTTAACTGCATGAGCCTGTGCTGCAAGTTGCTCCTCACAAGCTGCCAGGAGTTCCCCACAAGCTCCCAGGAATTCCTCACAAGCTCCCAGGAATTCCTCACATGCTTCTATGAGATGTGTTAACCTATAGCACCTCAAACCAGGCTCAGAGCTGGATGACCTCACTCTTACTCTGGTTAACTCCTGGCCCAAAGCTATAATGCAAACCAGATGAGAATCCACATCTCCATCTACAGCTCTTTCATAGCACTTTGGGGAATTCAGCATCTTCTCACAAGAGCCAGGACAACCAGCTTTGACCCGGTTCAGCTGCCCTTTTGCAGTCTGAGAGGTGCTGGGGGACTGCCCAAGCAGTGTGTTCTGAGCTAAACTTCCTGAGGCTTCATGTCTTATTTTGATTTAGGCGTGTCAGGGGGCACTCAGATAAGCAACTCAGTTGGACTGAAAAGCTCCAGTTGTGCAACCTGCAGCTGCAGACTAGATGCTGGGCAGGAGCTCTCCCTGCAGCTCAGTTATTTGCAGAATGCTCCTCTGCTGCAAATTAGTTCCCATTCCAGGCCCATCAGACAGTGCAGTCAGGTACTAAGCAGGAGGGAAGCACCAAATTTCCCAAGAAAACTCATCTTAAAAACAAACCCTCAATTAAAATCAACTACTAAACCCACTACCTTTTTTAGATATGACTCCAGGTCAATGTTCCCTGAACTGGTTTTTCCTGCCTGAAGTACTCTACCCCATCCTAATGGACTATTGCCTACTATATGGAGGGGTGGAAGACGGCCCTGGAAAGAACAAGGACTGTTAAAGCGCAGGAATAAATAGATGTAGACTTTCAGAATATAAGTTTGACGCCATTTGTTATGAAATAAGGGATGGAAGTTGTAGTGGTTTTAGCTAGGCCTCAAATTAGCAGGCTCAGAGAATCTATGTGGATTGGGAGACAGCCCTCACCTGACTGGGTAACCAAGGAAATATTTCATATCAGATGACGCAAACCTGAGATATGTGTGCAGCAGTGAGAGGTGTTTGGTCTGTTCCACTATGGCTGAAGTAAAAGAAGGACGTGCTGCAGCTCTTCTACCATGCTAGGCCTTGCTCCTGCTGTTGCCACTACTTACCTTTTGTTTGAGTTCAGGGAAGTAGAAATATTTTGTTGTTATACCTTCTCTTTCTTGCAGGGTGTCTTTTAGAGTGCTTATGAATTTAGAGTAATAAACTTTGTATTAACTGGGGAGTGGGAGGTTATTTCTTGTTATACATACCTTGTGTGTGTTATATTGTAGTTTTCTCTTAATTTTCTCTTTTCTGTATAAATATATGTAGCTAGTTTAAGCATAAACCTGGTTTGGAGGGGTTTTTTTCCCTCTCCCTCTTCTTCCCTTTTCACCCTGTCTTGGACAGTTGGCATTTTGCCAGCTCAACCCAAGACAACATGGCATGGGAATCACTCACCAACTGCACCTTCTGGAAGGCTGCACCCTAATGGGAAAGGAAAAGAACAGCCTTAACATGGGAGGTGCTCAGCATCTCCTACAATGTGCCCCACAAGGTCCAGCTTCCAGTCCTGTTTGAGACAGGGATCTTTCCCAGAAGTTTGAATCTTGTATCTTCAGACTCCCACTAAAGATCTTGTAAAATCCTTGGATTTATGCCACCCATACGTGGTAAACACTCAGTATTGCTGCACACCTCCCACATTCAAGGTTGCATGTCTTTTGCAGAGACACTGCTGATGGCTGTGATGACTCAGTGGAATTAGCTGCCATCCTTCTGAAGGGAGCATCAGGTTTTTCTGCAAAAGCAGCTCTTTACCCATTAAAATTGTCATGTAGATTTTATCAAAAAATCATCCACACCTGGCCTCTAAATTCAGCACTTAGTACTGACTCTACAACTTGATTATTTCACACATAACATGCAAAATAAAATTGCTTTAGTAAACGCAACAGGTATTCTGCTAAAAGAAATAGCAGGACAGCATGTCTGAGGGATTAGTGTCAGCCTCCTCCAGCAAAGAGGACTTGTAAGTGGTCATATTGATCAGACAACAGCTAAAATACCTCTTTCAACACCAAAGCCTGGTGTTGTCACTCTATCCATTCCCTCTCTGAAAAATACAACATGAAGAGGTTTGGTAGCACCCGAAGGTATCTTAATTTTCAAGACAGATAATTCTTTGCTTATGGGAAGCTGAGAAACAGATGCAAAGAAGCTATACCAGAAATTGTCAGCCAAGCTATGATAAATAATATAGGGGCATGCTGTCCTCCCAGCAAACAAACAACTAAACATCACTGAACATTAACACATGCTAAAAACATTGCCATGACATGTGGCATGTTTCCAGCTCTCTCCCATTGGTCACACACCAGATATACCTGATTTAGGCCTTGATTTTATCATGTCCAATTTGCTTTGCTGCTGAACATTGAGCCTGATTGCCTTGGGACATATGAGAGATTATGATCAAAGAAATATTATGTGCTCATTAGAAAAAATGAGTTGCTAAAGAAAGCTGTTTTAGCATTGAAAGACATCAAGTTAAAATTAAAGCTCCTCCATTGCTTTGTCGTCTGTCAGTACCAGATTTGCTTGGCCATGCTTTTTGTGGAGAACAAAATTCAGCTGGGTATAAACTTCCATGTGAAGCTGAGTAACATGAAAGTGGGACTTCAGATTTATATTAACTTAGGAACTTGTGTACAATAAATTCGTGACAGAACTGGTAGTGAGGGAAGGCAGACATCACATAATATATCCCTAAAAAACATCAGTTATATTTTCTAACATTTGGGAATCTCTCAAGAGGTATAAGGTTTAAATGTAAAATATCTACATGAAGAGAAAATGGCTAAACTCAGGGAGGTTAATAAGTCACAATTAAATCCATATTTTTCATTTTGCTGGCTGAGGCTTCCACTTCTTTTTCACTTACCATGTCTACCTCAACAACTCTCTGTACAACCACAGCTGGTCATAACTTGATGGACAATTTCCAAAGAGGGTAGAACCCTCACAAACAGTGAAGCAAAGTACTCATCAGCATTTAAAATGATCATGGGACTGACAAAATGACATAATTTTTAAAGATAAGATACCAACAGATAAAATTTGTAGTGGGTATGGAAGGGAGATTTTTATGGAGATATTTTCTGTCCAGGTCAGAACCTGAAAAGGTTAAAATTTTTGAGGTAAATATTCCTTGATTATCTGCCACTTAGAGGCACAAAGCTCACTTGAGCTAAGTAATTTGGTCCTGAAAATAGTAAAGCTGGAAAACATGAAGCTTCTCACAAAGGCCAATTCACCCTCCAAACAGCATCTCTGACACTTCCCATGTGCAGAACGTCACCTCTCACAGGGTGTCAGTAGCATGTTAAAAGGTCAAAGGGGTGTTCACCTGGAGAAGAGAAGGCTCCAGGGAGACCTGAGACCCCCTGCCAGTGCCTAAAGGGGCTCCAGGAGAGCTGGAGAGGGGCTTGGGACAAGAGATGGAGGGATAGGACAAGGGGAATGGCTTCCCAGTGCCAGAGGGCAGGGTTAGATGGGATAATGGGGAGGAATCTTTCCCTGTAAAGATGGTGAGGCCCTGGCACAGATGCCCTGAGAAGCTGTGGCTGCGCCATCCCTGGAAGTGTCCAAGGCTAGGTTAGATGGGGCTTGGAGCAACCTGGGCTGGTGGAAGGTGCCCCTGCCCATGGCAGGGGTTTGGAACAAAGTGAGCTTTAAAGTACCAAAGCAAACCACTCTATGATAAAAGTCAAATTAAGAAGAAACTGTATTAAAAACCCAGCTGCCCTTTCCAGAAAAAGTACCTGGAATGCCAACATGCTGGTTTTCATTTCGAGCCAAAAAAGATTCAGCTAAACATTGATCCCTTGTTTCCTTCACAGCTTCCTTTTCCCCAGTGCCTTCAGTGCTTGCAAACAAATAGGGTGGAATGGCTTTGGGTGCCATGGGTAAGAAACTCAGCTATCAAACATCCCAAGCAGATAAACTCCTTGTGGTGTGGCAGCTTGACATAAATTGTAATTATTCAAGAGCAAAGAATGGCAGCATTTATGATTACAAATGAAAGCCAGTTTGATACAGAAGAATGGCTATTAGACCACTTTGTTCTTCTTGCTATTACATCATGGAGAAGTGATTTTATTTTTAAAGAAGTCAAAACTACAAAGGTTTTATTGTGCTACTATTTCCTAACACTTTAGGAATTAAATAGAACAAAAATAAATTATTGCAGATGACATATTTTATTAAGAGGTATTTATGCTTTAAAAAATCTGCATTTTCTTTTCTCTTTAAGAACCACAGTAAAATATGGGTTTGATACACATGAGCTTATTGCAAAGTTAAGAAGTACTTCAGGTACAAAGAAACCCTGTGATTTCTAAATCCACTAATGTGAAACAGGCTGTGACAAAGCTCTGCTATTTGCTACCCTTTTTAAGAGGTGTGTGAGGAGAAAACATACTAATGTTAAGCCATTTTTCCTTCAATAAAATCAATCTGCTAAAGTATTTATTAGAATAAGGAGTCCCCATTCCTGGAAGTGTTCAAAAAACAACTTTTGGCACTTTTGCAATAGGGTTGAGTTGACAAGGTGGTGTTTGGTTGAAGGCTGTACAGGAAGCTCTTGGAGGTCTTTTCCAACCTTAGTGATTCTATGATTTTTCCTCTCCACTTAGAAATGAGGAGCATTATGAAATTGTTAATTAAAAGGTATATTCTTAATTCCAAGTACTATCTAACAGAGCATGATACACTTCTGGGATACAAACATCGTAGTGGTGTTCAAAGAAAAGAGGCCAAAGGCAAAATGCAGAGTGGGGAGAAAGAGACAGGGCTGAGATCAGTATCTTGTAGCAACTTTTTTCAGCAAACAGCTGAAACCTGGAAATTTTCACCCTCTGGGAGGCAGAGCAGGGAGTAGCAATTCACAGCTATGTATGTACTCACAGACTGTTCTGAGTTGGAAGGGACCCACAAGGATCATCAAGTTCAACTCTTAAGTCAAGGGTCCACACAGGAGATTGAACCCATGACCTTGGCATTATTACAACCAAGTTTTAACCAACTGAGCTAATTTTCATGTTTCATGTTTCATACAAATATGAAACATGAAAACAATTTTCTGAGGAAGGTTCTAATGGACCTTCATCCCCAAACTACCCCACTCAAGGTAAGAGTATTTTCCCTGCCAAATAAAGATCCACTGTGTGGTAGCTGATGACAGTTAAATACAAACATAGGAGAGCATCATCCCTTGAAAAAACACTTGAAAAAGAAGAAAGCAGTAGAGTAGGAGGCAAAGCTGCTCAAGGATTCTCCTGTCTAGCAATAGCACCAAGGAAATGTTACTCATGCATATAAACAATCTTGTTCCTAGAGACCACATGCTAGTGATACTGTGTTATGAGTTCCTTTAGGTTGCACTGTGAATAATTAAAGATTGCCTTGATTACCTTTTTCTTGGTGTCTTCTCTCTGAATTTGAAACAAAGTTTCTTTGTCCTTTGGTCTCAGTTCACACTAAAAGGAGTGTTGATTGAAGCCTGCACTGGGAGTGTGAGGAATGTGTGCAAGCACACTCAGTATACAAACAAAACAGACAGAAAAGGAAATTGTGAAAACACACTGGCAGTTTGGCCCATGTAAATTGTAAAACAGCAGGACAAGGCCTTGGGAACTGAGGGGGTTCAGGCATTTTCTGTGCTGGGAACAGGCCGCCAGTTTGCTCAGGGTTTGTAGGACCTCAGAGCTGCACTGGCAGGGCTGCTCATCTGAACTTCTGCTGACCTGCCCATAGCTTTGTTTCACTTGGTTTAGCTGGGACAGCAGTTTCTCTAAGTGACCAGTTATCTATGGGGAATCTGTTTTGCTTCTGTTATCTTCCTATGCTATGAACATCGTTTTGTGGAGACAGCAGTAACAAGCAGTAATTCTATGTGAAAGGAGATTTTTAATGACTGTAATGCAATGATAAAATGTAGAGAAGTACTGGGAAGGAAGGAAGGAAAGAGAAAGAAAAAAGAAAGTAAGTCAGCAAACATAGAAATCTGCTGACCACAATGAATGCTAGAATTAAGGAGAAATTATCAAGATCAGCTCTGTTTAAACTAATGAACCTTGAATTAGATCACTAGGATTTCAATTATACTAACAGCACATTCTTGTATATGCCCTATTGCCCACAAACAAGATTAACAGTGCAATAGTTCCAACAATTCCCTCTCATCACTGCAACATTGCAGAGCAAGGCCAGCATTTCACAGGGACTGACTTCCCTGAGGATCACATTATGCTTTGGGACTCCCTTCCCAGCTCACACCAGAGCATGGTCACCACAACATGTCACTGCCTAAAGGACACCAATGAAAAATTTCTTTCCTCAAACTGCAGTGGGCAGACAAAGGACCAAGACATTCCTTTCCATGCTCACCCTTCCTAATGAAAAATTATTTTATTGTTTAAAAATGTTCAACTAGGATTAAAGTTCAAAATGGATTTGTGGGGTTGAGGGGTAGGAATTTAAGTAAAGATTTTTTTCACATCACAGTCCTCTCCAGAAGCTGAGTGAATGTATTTCTCATGAAGTGTGCTAAACTAGCCCCTGAAACAGCATAATTTAGTTCATTAATCTGTCTCAGAGTCTTCTTGTTTTGCCTACCAATCAAGCTAATAACCATGTCATATGTGCTTTGCAGCTGGAACAAATTTGAGGTCTTGGGAAGCAGCTGGAGTCGAAAACCAAACATTACAAAAGGTTCCTTAGAGTAGAAGCCTCCATCAATTTTGTCCTGGAGTTTAAAGAGTCCAAAAAGGTGAAGAATTTCCATTTCCTCATCATTTCTCCCAGCCTGCTCCAGATGGTTGCTGTGTGTTGTAATCATCGCAAGCTCTTGAGGGAACAGAGTGCTTTGACTATCTGATATTTTCTGGGATCCCAGACAGTCCTGTAATAACTCCCCCCAGCCCCTTCTGCCTTGGATCAAAGCTGAGAGACAGGAGTTAAGGAACATCCTGGGTCAGGTATCACACCCAGATCCAGCAGAACATCTGGACTTCAGGATCTGAGAAATATGAAGGCATTTCCCACACCATTTTGCTGCGTCTTTCTCAGATGCACGAGATGAAAGTCATCATCTATATAGAGAGCAGGGTGGGAGTCTTGTCATAGACAACACTAAACATTTTTGCTATGAATCTGTTCAACAGCATTTTTGTAGTGACAACCAGTTCACTACACCAATGGAACTGCTGTAGTGATTTTACCACAGGAACTTGCCCAGTGTTCAAACACTGTAGTAGCTCTAATACATCCCTGAGCAGCCACTCATTGATTATCTTGGCTCTGTCTTCTTGTCAAAAGCTGTCACATGTTTTTCATCTCCACGAGGTGCTCCTTTTTCCTGGAGGAGCTGCAGTTATTCACACAGATAACAGCACCTTGGGCTGCATTTCAGAGTTACAAAGCTCAGCAATGTGCAATACAAAGATGAAACATGAAAACAATTTTCTGAGGAAGGTCAAACTGAGGTGCTTCTGATTCCTGTCTATAGGAATGGCTGTTTTCTGTGAGTTTCTGAGAGCAGATATGAAATGATACCATCACTAAAGCTAAGCAATGGCAATATATTCTGCTCACATAAATATTTTCTTTACTGGTTCTTTAAAGTAGGTTTCTTTTCTCATTAAAGCATGATCACGAGGACTTGGGATCCCACTCCTCTTCAGAAATTCTTTTGGCTTCTCTTCAGAGATTTTTTACTTGACAATGAGAAAGTAAAAACAACCACTTGGCATTATGTTTTATGCTGAATGCATAAAACTCCATTAACTTCATTCTCTCTGTAATAAAACTTGGTTTGAAATTAATATTCCTATACAGGAAGGCACAGATTACTTTGAAAAGTTCATAAACTATTAAAATCTGAAAAATTTAAACCCCTAATAAAGACAAAATGAGAAAGTCCAACAGGGAGGTCTAAGACTCCCCTGGTTCACTCATGCTATTTCCCACAGCTTGTAGTAATTTTCCATGGAAAAACTCGGTTTCTTGTGACCTGGTGCAAGGGTACAGAAGGGAAGCCACTGCACCTACTTGATCCTTCAGACATTGTCTAAATTCCACTATCCTCATACTTATTAACATTCATTTATTTCAGCAATATTTCCCTACGTTTGGAAAATACCAACTCAATACTTTCAGAACATAAGACTAAGATCACAATAATTACCCATTGTGTTATCCCATTGTCACGTTAAAGGGAGGAGGGAGACAGAAATGCAAAGATTTCCAGTTTTAACTGTATTAATTAAAAGTTATTAGCTGTAAGCACTTCCAGACAATCAAATCCTTATGTCCCCAACACTGTCTGTCGACTTAAAGGACAGCCCACAGGTTGGAAGGGGTTCTGACCTCTGATATGAAGCCACACTTCAGCCAGGGAGAAAATTATTAGCAATAAGCGCCTCCAGAAACCTTAGAGCCTTATGAAACCAACACTGCCTGACCACAGGGCCAGCACACAGGTCGGAAGGACTTCTAACCCCTGCTATTGAGGCAACACTTTATAGCAACAAAAGAAAAGAAACTTTCTCACAATAGCTCCCAAAATAACATTTATTAATACAGGTGCATGACAATGACTATGTGGGTTACTCAGTGTGTGATAACATTGAGCTGCAGGATTGTACAAAATACCCCCAAAGACACCAGCACAACACACATTTCAAGGGCCGCCCCAGCAGTGTCACCACTCCCAAAGCAAACTTAACAGAAGATTACTAAGCAGAAACACAACAGTTCAACACCACCAGTAAACACACTCAATAACCCAAAAGAAAAGCAACAGGAAAAATACAGCCCCTTCCCATTAACACACATACAACCAGTGAGCTATAGCAAATTATAATTAATAAGGTCTAAGAAAATAAAGCATTCCATTGCTTACCCCTGCAATGTTGATGGAATGGGGAAGACAGGGTAGCTCTTAGCTTGCCCTCCCAGAGGTGGAAAGTTTTTCTCCCCAAGTTGCAGTTAAACTGCACTTCTTTTTATATCTTTTATTTTCTTCTTCAGGTGTTTGTGTGACTAACAGTCAATCTGTTGGGGGGGGTGATGCAGATGCCTGAGGTGGGGTGGGCTCTTGAGCAGTCATAGAAGATATCGCAAAGGAAGGCCCTGTTATTTTTTAACACTCCATCCTTTGTTAATCTTCTCAGTTTGCCTTGCTTTTGTCTTCTGTGGGGAGCACCTCCCCAGGGGGCTGAGGCGTCTCCCTCAACCCATCAGACCTTATCAGCTCATCACCCCACACCCATACAGAAATTCTGCAATGCACCAACACTGGACTAAAGGGAATGGATACATAATTTAGAGTACAGAAGACCCATCTCCTTTCCAAGATCCACTGTGGATAAAGGCACAACACTGGACACTCAGAAATCTCTCACAGCATCACAGGAATAAATAGGCTGGGCATGACCTCTGAAGGACAGTTTGTCCAAGTTTCTCATGGCAGGGCTGACTGTGAAGTTAGGTCATTGCCTGGGGTCACATCCAGTCTGGAAAACCTCCAAGGATGGAGATGCCACAGCACTAGATGTCCAGGTGCTTCCATGTTACCCACCCTCAAGGTGAAAATTGATGGGTTCTCAAGTGTTTACCAGGACAGGTTTTACTTTAAAATAACAATTTCTTTAAAATTGCAGATTTCAGGCTGGCAGTCCTTACCAAAGTTGTTTTGGAGCAAGTGGGAAGATCTAACCACCCATGCTGAGGCACTATCCCACCACAATACAGCAATATGATATATTGAAAACCAGAATTCCACACAGTTCAGCACAAAGTCAGGGTTTCACATCGCAGGATTCATCTGAAGGGTGAAAGGGAAGTAATTTGGTTATTCGGTAGAAGCTCAGCAGAACTGGTACCACAGAGACAACAATTAATAAGCACAACATTCATCTAAATCAAAATGAAATTTCCTAAAATGTTCCTAGAAAGCTTAAGGAGAAGATGGATACTGCCCATATAACTGATCTCTGAGGGAGAACAAATTCCACAATGCCTGAGATCACAGACCACAGGCAGCCCTCACGTGGAATTTATAAAATTTACTGATTTACAGTTTGTGTTCATGTCTTTGATTTTAAACCAAATTATTCTAGTTTTCCTGACAACTCTTTTGTTTTAGGTAGAAAACTTAAGACAACAATGTGACATGTATTTAAATAAATGACGGATTTAATTAATCCAAGACAGGTTTATGAACAGAGCAGATCACATTTTTTAGCTCTCATTGTTTGATCAGTCAGCTTAATCTCAAATAACAACACTGGCAGCTTCTTACTGCATCTCTTTTCATCTTTTTTTTTTTTTTAATCACAAGCCTTTTGTGTTTTATAACCTTTTCTGCTAAGCAAGTCATAAACACGTTGGGGACTAATTTCAAATCCTTCCCCACCACCTTTTCTCTCACTGTTCCCATTTTGCCACTGATTTCCTCCTTCGTCCTCAAACAACAAAACCCCAAACCCAGCAACAACAGAAATGTTGTGTTATCAAAAATGAACATTTTTTAGAAAGTCTCTCAGAGAAAAATATAGTAAGTGTTCTTCACCTTCCAGGCCTTCTGGCACAGAGCTGACATCATTCATACATGGGGTTCTTCGCTGAGACGAGCCCCCAAGCAATTCAACGTCTCCAGCAAAGATTAAGGACACACCAAGGTCAAAAGAAAGTAAAAAAAGCCCCACAAATACAAAAATGCCAGTGAAACTTGCTCTGCTAAAATATTTAACTGCAGACAAACCATCCTAAAACCTGGAAAAAAGGAAATGTATCTGGATATTATCAGAGGCAATATGCCCTCTGAGAAAACTGCTCGATGTTTAATTATTTAAAATGAAAAAGGCAGTTGAGATAAAGCAGTGTATGACATCACTCAGCTAAATCTTTTAATAGCATCAACTTCAGCTTGAATAAAAACTATATTTTTAAACGGAGCATACTGGGGATTAAGCTGATTTACAGAAATTGTTTCTGAGACTACACTGGTTGAACTTAAATCCAAATTGTTTATGTGTAAATCTGGAAAAAAACTCTTGACAACCAAGATTTGCAACATTAGATACTGATGAAATTAGATATAACATCACAGCTTTGAGATGGCCCAGAGTTAATGGCTTCAAACTGAAAGAGATTGGGGTGATTGAATATTAGGAAGAAGTTTTTCCCTATGAGGGTGGGCAGGACCTGGCACAGGTTGAGCAGAGAAGCTGTGGCTGCCCCATCCCTGAAAGTGTCCAAGGCCAGGTTGGACAGGGCTTGGAGCAACCTGGGCTGGTGGGAGGTGTCCTTGCCCATGGCAGGGGGTGGAATGAGATGATCTTTAAGGTCCCTTCCAACCCAAAACTTTCTATGGTTCTATGAAAATAACATGCAACTCATCTTTGCAATTGCAAGACTATTCCTTCCAAACAAATCAATGGAATTCAGTATTTCTACATGGCAGGGGACACCTCTCCATTACCCCCAGTATCAGGGGGTATTTCAGCCTCTCTCGGGTCTCCCTTGGTGGCAGAGTCCATGTAGGCACAGCCACTGGCAGCTGTGCCACAAACATCATGGATATGTGGTTTAGAAGAGACTGGAAGAACATTTACTGGTAATTTAAATACCAAAAGTCTCAAAATTCCCCCAGTGACCAATAGCAAAGGTAAGGTTTCCACGGGCCCTCTGCAGAGCTGCCAGCAGAAGGTTCTTTGGCTCAGGTCATCACAATCACATTGATGCTCAATCTCTACTGGAATCAAGGAGAATTGGGAATCTACCTGTCTTTGTGGATCTGAATTTAAACCCAATGTGAGAAAAAACTCACCTGGCTGTTTGCTTGATAGTGACCCCTGTATAAAATACCTGTTCCAAATTTGTTCTAGCTGATGTAACATTTTGGTGTCAGTTCACTTCAGATTTAATCTACAAAGCCACATGGGAATCTACTTCAAGGAACCATCCCCTTCTCAGTTCCCACCTGAACACTGGAGTTCAACAAGGACTTTGGGGGGCCAAGGCTGAAATACCCCAGCTCAGGAGCACCCCTGACATCTCATATTGCTCAAGCCTGCCACATTTCCCAGACTCACTAGAAAAAGGTAAGTATTTATTCTGGCATTTTCCAGCAGGAAAGGAAGAAATGAGGCTGATGCCATGGGCTGGGGAGGGGTTTTGATCTCAGCATTAGGTCATCTTGCTTCATGGCCACTACATGCACAGCCAGAGTTAATTGTTAATCCTCTCAGTGCCCCCTCACAAGTTCTGTCAGCACCAAATGTTCTGCATACAAATATTCCCTACAGCATCCTCTTCCATCTCCCACTCCTGCTTTTTGCAGAAGAGCACCTGTATTTCAGCACATGCATTTAGAAAGGACATGAATTTCAAACAGCACTGGATGGGCTGTGCTTCATGGATTGCACAACCCAGGGAGCCCATTGGTAAGAATTTATTTTATGATTATTTCTTCAGTGCTTTTCATGCAGTCAGTGGCATTCTGTGAAATGAGAGGCTGATTTAAGCTCAGTGTTTCTGCTTACACATGTAGAAAAAAGTTGTAAGTGGGTGGGATTTGTTGCTTCGAGTCTGATTTGGATGGTCTCAGATGTGATTCCACAGTTAAAGTTATCTGATAATAAAAAGCCTGGAACAGATACTTTCCCTGTCTTCTCTCCTAAAATTCCTAAGGGGTGAGCCAAATTTTTGCTCTGCCCACAGAATCTGGCAGGATGACACACCATCCCTCTTCCTTCTTAACCCAAACCAGAACAGGTTGATCAAGATAATCTCATGAAATCCAGATCCTGACACCCAACTCTTAACGTGGGACTTGCTTAACAAAGTTCATCTCCTCTAATACCTGCAGCCATAAGAAGGACTTATTCCAAAGTACATCATCCCATTCCTTGATAGGAGGGATCTCCTTCCCTCATCACCCCAATTCATTCCAGAGTTCACAAAGTTCAGCCCAAACAACTCAAGCATTTTCGTTCCAGCAACCAGATTTTCCTCCAGTGCATTTTTGCATTTTATTCACTTGGGGGATCCTGGATTTTTATGATTTCCGGATGACCAACCTACTTTACCACAATAATTCATCAGCTGGGTGAGAAAGGCAAGAGAAGGCACTTCTTCAGGGAAAGAAATGCACAAGCAAAGAGCTTCCTGAAGAGATTTACTGCCTCAATTCCAAAAGGAGCAATGCAATAAGGGCCATATCTATTCATGCTCCCCCTTCTTCCCCTGCTGCTGTTTCCCTGCACCGGTTGCTCACCTCCAGTTGCCAAGCAACACGCCTGTCTCACACGCTCTGCATCCCAGTGTGCCAGCAAAAAAAAAAGGGGGGGAAAAAATTTCCTGCAGGGGCAAAATTATGCTGACAAGTCAGGAGCGTAAACTTTTTCCTCTCCTCCCTTCCCTTTCTCCCATGCTTAGTGTCTTTCACACCACATTAAATCTCATCCCAGTCCTTGGGTAACCGGAGCACACTCTCAGCATGACTTGCTTACCACAACCAGGGGAAGGGAGATCAGCTCACAAACCTTATTCCTTCCTGCTGGAAGTCTTGAAAGTCCCCCTGAACAAACAGCAGGGCTCCCAGAGGATGCTTCTGTTAGAAATGTTTAAATCCTGCACGTGCCACGGTAATCTAGGACAGGTTATAGACACAGAGCATTATGTATTCTGCAGCAATGTAAAATCCATTTTCTTTACTTTTCTTATTATCAAAGGCTTTAAAATTTCACCATAAAGCATAACTCCTTCAGGCTGCAATTTATTTCTAATGCAAGGTCGCAGTACTGCCTGAACTCCCTTTTTCTCCTGTTTTACACACACACACACACACACACACACACAGAGAAGATCTTAAAGAAATAATAAAAATAAAATTCACTTAAGCTATGCAGCAAATTTGAAGTTAACCTTTGTATATGCTACTTTATTGCTTTGCAGTCCAATTATTTGAGAGGAGTATCACAAGAGTACCATTGTAGTAGAGATAGGTTTGTATGCACATGGAGACAGGTTTGTTAGGGGAAAAAATAACATACCTCCAATAGACCAACTCCAACATTCTGCTTTCCTTTCTCAATACTGATTCCCACTGGTTTTGGTCCACAGCTTAACTCCCCACCCTCCACATTTCCTGGGAACTCCCACAGCACCATTAAATGTACCATAAAATGAAACGCAGTTCTGTGCTTTGGTTCATACCTTGGTTTGCAGCTCTGATTCATTCAGCAGAACACTTTGCCTTGCCTCATAGATCCCAGTCTAGAAATCCACTGGAGCAAGGCTGTGGCTCTGAGGCTCAGTTTGCCATCACAAAAATAGGTGGAGTTCTTTGCTTCCCTCCTTTACCTCTTGAAATACAGAGTGTTCAGCATGGAGAACCCTACATTTCCAACAGGTAATACTTATTTGCAGTCCAAAACAATCTCTAAACAATCAAACTTGGTTACACACCTCTGTCAAATCTAAAAAAATTCACAACACTCAAAGATTTTCTTTCAGAATGAAGCCTACTGAGCACAGTCCTGAAACAAAGCCTCAAATACAAATTTATCGAATTCAAACTGCAATTTTCTGATTAAACTGAAAGATTTTCAAATCTTCTGAAAATTTAAGGCTCAGGCAATCAGGATTGACTGAATCTTTTTGGTTTGGGGTTTTTTCCTCTAAATTACTTTCTGGAAAGAGCAGAAGAGGATAGAGCACAGCATGAGAGTCAGTTCATCAGTGACCCAGTGATGTCTGTGACACTAAAATGGTTAGAGACAGTTACTAATGTGGATTTCAGAACAAAAGACACATCCCACACTCTGAGCCCTTTCCTATGGCCTACCATGACCATGGTACATATTTTATCACCCTGTCTCTTCATACAAGACTTCTGTAATCCTGTAGTCAGACACTCAAAAAATTATGAAGGGATAGAATAAGTCTCCAGTGGTCATCAGAATATCCTTCTCTTCTATAAAATGCCAAACATCAGCAGGGACCTATGAGTCTCTGTACCTAAGCAGGGATCCTGCAGCCCATGTGGGCTGAAGATGTCAGGAGTTCACCTCTCCCAACTTCACTTGCCTCACAGTCTTTTTGAGCATGAAACTCCTCAAAAACAAGCCCCCAGGTCCAGGAATCCAATCCCATTCTGTGCCATACAGATCCTCAGTGGATTTACAATCCATGAGACCTTTAGCAACCTCTGTGCTCCAAGAGACTTCAGTCTGTCTATTCATACTCATTCCTGGGTGACATGACAGGTTTATATCTTGTTAACACTGTGGCATCATCACATCAAACCAGAGTAAATATCACCTTGTATTGATTCACAGCTTTGAAAACATAAATCTCAGTCAGAGGAAATAACGTGGTGCAGAAAACACACGACTGTGACTGAATCAGAGCAGGCACTTGATTTTCTGTGCAACAGGAGCCATGGGGAAAAGCAACAGGAAAAGATTTAGGGTGTTTTGCCTGCAGTTGTAAAGGTGATGTATTTTGTTTTCAGTTGTAGATAGTGGTCTCAGCCTGCAGGCCCAGGGAAATATTTAGCTCTGTAGTACTCATTCTTCTCCAATTCAACACTACTCTGTTTCACCTGCTCAGTACTGAGAGAATAACATAAATCTCACACCAGAGAACAGAAATAGGCATTCAGCTCTGAGAGTCTAGTGGTTAAAATTGATGTTTGCAGAAAAAATGTGTTTTCATAGCCAGTCTCTCAAAATAAGAGCGCAATCCATTGTGCACCCCTGTTAGAATGCTCTTTAAAAGCATCAAAAGAGCCTGATGAAGAAACAAGACCTTCAGAGCTAATTTAAGGTTGGAAGAACAGTGAAATTTAAAAAAGCAGATTTTGAGGGGTGAAAGTATAAACTAAAAATATCACTCATACCAGCATAACAAAAAATTAATATCTATTTGAACTATTCTACACATCCTTCAAAAGACCTGTTCCTCACACAGACCTCTCACCACTAATGGAAACAAATAAGAAGGCAAACCAACTGCTCTCTGCCAAATTCCACAAGTAAAGCCATTTCATAGCATCTGACCTCTGCAAGACTTTTCTTTAAGGGAACATCTTCTGCAAGAACCATCTCAGAAATAAATTATCCAAAAGGAGAAAAGCAGTGTGTGTGTTTATATGTCTGTATAAAAAATACCTTTATCATTTACAGACTGTCAAGCAAAGAATATACACAAAACAAAGATCTCATAATAAATGTTGACTAGAGGTGAACGTCCATAAATAACAGGGAAGGTGAAAATGCTCTAAAAATTATTAAGGCTTGGAAAGTTGACCAAGACAATTAGCAGCCAAAATACCCACTGGCCTCTGACATATTGGCCTGTGGTTTCTAAGACATTCTTTTAGCTCTGACTTTAGCTCTTTCCTTCCCTGTAGTCGCATGCCACTGTAAGGGAAATTAAAATGTCTAGGAGGCTGCTGAGCAGCTTTTCAGCACATACTGTCTCCCTGGGCCAGACAGTACCAATTGAAGACAATGAAGAAGCCCCTTGGAAAAAATCTGGTGTCAATCAAGACAAACTCCAGGCTTTAAGGTGTTTTCCTTTCAGGAGAGCATTGTAAATTAGAGCTTTCATTGTCCCAGTGAGAGATGTGACAGCCCAGCCAAGGCTGGGTGATGGTGCTGTGGTGACTAACTACAGAGCTACCCTTTCATTCACTGGTGACATTTTGTGTAATACCAGTTATTATACAGGATGGCATTTTCTATCAAGGCTGTCATAAAAAGGTCAGATTCCATTACTGCAATGTAGATGAGGGCAGGTTCAACCCTTAAGGAGCACTAATATTCTGTTACTCACAGCCAGATTACTCCAAGCACATCATTCTGCCAAGCCCTGGGCATGGACAGGTTGCTGCTCCCACCTCACAGGGGTGCAACCACAGCATGGACGTACCAGGAGCCACCAGCAGTCAGTCCCAAAGGAGATTATTCCAACAGCATTTTCTCCATTCTTTAATGGCTTTTTCTGTAAATAAACATTTGCAATACAGTACATTATTCTCAGAGTAGGTCCAGCTGGTCTGTGTTTCAAGGTGAGGCAAACTCTGCCCTAGGACTGCTAGTTATAGAAGTCTCTTCTTATGTATTGTTGTATGGCTTCTGATATTGTTTGGTATTGATCTGAAGAATGTCTTGATGACTAATTCCCAGCCTAAATGTTGTGTGCTCTGAGTTATTTTCATCTCCTTTACTACGACTTGTTCATCAGGTCAATTAAAATCCCACTGTACGAGTCTTCTTCTCTCAGTGGGAGGCTGCTCTCCAAACAGCAACTTGAAACGGTCAAAAACGGTTCAAATCCATAGTTTTTTAGCCCCATTATTCATACTAGATTTAACAAAACATAACTGATCATGAGTAGCAATTATGTCTTAATATGCAAATCAGGGAACTGTGGAATGGAAATTCAACTCAACCCTTTCATGCATATAAATATCTACCAAGTTTTTTATTTTTAGTTACTTTGTCAATAAATATCATTAATACCTATTTAGAAACTTTCTATATTCTTCTTTGATCTCCATAGTAGTTTTTTCTCAGCTCATCCCCATTCATGGATTAACTAATTTCAGTTTTTCACTTTGATTCTCTCTGATGAGGATTTTGCACATACAATGGATTAACTAATAAAGCCAAGAGGTAGAGGAGGGCGGGGAGTGTAATATTTAGAGACCAACTTGAAAACCCAGAGATTGCTACAATAAAATAAAGGGCTCAAATATTGATATGCACTAATTTGCAATTGAATTCATACACTTCTGTTGTTGAATGCACACCATACATTGCCAGGTTCAAGCAGCAATTCAGAGTGGGAAAAGAAACCCTCTGTAAAGGCTTGTTCCTCATGCCATGGTGGCACTGTGTGCTGAGGGTAGGCATTCTCTGGGAAGCTAAAATTTATAGGCAGGCACTTTTTTTGCCTGAATATGCCCTGGTTTGAACCCTTCAAGGCTGCAAGTGAAAGGCTCTGCAGTTTCACACCAGCTCAACTAGACATAAAGAAAGTGGCATGTGCCACTTTGAAGGGACACTCTGGGAGAAGGGCTGGGCATTCAGCAAACAGCAAGAAGCAGCGTGGCAGCTCCAGGAAAGGGAAACTTGACAGCACTTCATTCCTCCTGACCTGTTTGTTGTGCCCTCCTTTGTCACTGACACTCACCCAGGCACTGGAAGGAAAAAACCCACGAGCAAACCAACAGCTTCTGCTCCTCTGAAAAGCCATTCTGTGGTAAGATGGCAGCTGCACCAACAGGTGAAAATGAGCTCTGTCTGCTACATTAGAGCTCTAATTTAATTTGGCAGAAAATCACTTGCAAATCAAGCAAATGTGACACAACCATCCTCCCTGGTGTTTGGCCATGTCCAGCCACAGCTGTTTTGTTTTCCATGAACTTCTCTAATGCACTATCAGTGAAAAATAAACCACATTTTCCATCGCTGCCCTTGCTTTCCTTTAAGACTTGTTTGAATTTTTCTTTCATTCAGGCTCAGCTTCCCTGATAATAATAATAACCCTGATCAGTGTCTTCACTACAAACATGTGGCATTGCTGTCTGACCTGCCTGTACACCACACACTCTGCATTTCACTTTAAACAGTGCTCATTTGCAGACCCCAATGGGCATGACATGGGTACAGTACATCGTGAAGGGCTGTTGTCCTCAGCTCGTGTTTGAGGAATGATTTTTGAAGAGAGGGCTCACAAAGGATTCTTGCAGCTTCTCAGGTTTCAGGGAAACCTCTGACACCTGACAAGGTCAGATGCTGATGTGTTTACACGACTTTCAAGCAAACTAACGTCCCCAAAATGACATGCTGCATGCAAGGTGTAGTCAGATGATCTTAAGAGATAAACAGACTTACTCCTAGGTATTGATTTTATATGTATTTATATTTAAAATGAATCTACGTTAAATATCAGCTCTCATCTGGATTCTTCTGGTTTGTGTGTCTTTGAACTCTCTTCTGTACTGTTGTTGCTTAGCTCAGTGCTGGGAGTTGACCTTTTATTGCAATGAGAAACAAGGCCTTGGGCAAGGCAAGTACAAAATAAATGGACCAAAGTAAAATCTGATGGATTGCTTGAGTTATAACATCCAACTGCTAATGCAAACCTTATTCCTCATAAATCACTTTACCTTCCTAAACTTCCTTCGTGTAAAATCAGCCTCTACATGCTGTAGCATCATCCTCACTGACAATTTACACATACTAAAATGTAATTCCAACCTGCCTCTTCTAAGGGGTGGATTAATTCTTCCAGAGAAGCTGTGAAAGTGTTAAATTCTTCTCTCCAAATAGATGCCATGTCCTCCTTCTGTGACCTCAGAAAACGTCCTCAAGCTACATGTCAGAGCTATGCGTGCCTGTGGTTGAGCTATAGAGCAGCAGCTTCAGAGTGGGTACTGTTGAATGCTGCTAAGTGGGCATTCCACTCCCCCCAAAAACATTTAAAAAAGTAATTTTACCAGTGGATTTCATTCTGAGCCATCCTGGGCATAAAGTTCAACACAACATCACAGGAATGAGCAGTGTTGTGCCAGACAGCATTGAACAGGAGGTTTAGGCATTACTTTTTTTTTTTTTTTTTTGAGATAGCTCACAAAGCTGGTGGGGCAGGTCCAGGCTGTAGAGAGGACTGCAAGAGGACATCCAATTCCATCATAATGTTCTGGGAAGCAGAGGCAAGTCCTGCTGATGCATGTTATATCAGCCAACTCACCCTCCACTCCAACAGGTCCACAAGCAGCCCTGAACGAAGCAGCCATACAGGCTGCACTAATGATGTGGTAGCAATTAAGTTTGCCAAATTGGGAGAAGGAGGACAGGACATAGGTCACTGTTATGCTAACAGTAACTCCCTGCAGACAATTCAGCAAACTTTAAGAAGGTTTCTACAGGAGCATCCTCCAGGTCAGATCCTGAAAAAGCAGTTTTAATCATGTTTTAAAAAGAGCATCAAAGCACTGGTATAAACAGGAATCTCCAGAAAATTTATTTCTCCAGGGGACTCTCTGCTCAATTCCCTTTGCAGGACTTAATAGGAATGAATTTTTAGTGTCCTTACAGGATCACAACTGCTCCCAGATTTCTCAGTTGGAAACCCTTGAGTTCAAGAAGAAGCTCTGTGTTATATCCAGCACTATAGGACTGGATCTCCTTGATCTCAGAAGAGACGCTTTAAAAATTAAATCCACTTTGTGTGTGTGAAAGAATTAAGTCATTAGCACCACTGATTTCTCAGTGTTATGCACACACTGATCAGGATCCTGCCTCAAAACAGCAGTTTTCCTCTAATGCCACACAGACTTTTGCTCTCATGGGCCAGACTGTTGTCCTGAACAACTTTGGTTAATTTATCTTGCTTCCATGACACAAAAACAGTGCCAACCCACCACAATGCCATTGCCCTCTCAATCTTATGGAGGGAACATTTCAGCCAGATAGTCACTCAGCAACACCTGCACTGGAGTAACATCAGCTTTCTAAGCATTCTCAGCCTTATTGTACAACAGGCTCCTGCATCCCAGAGCCACGAAAATCCTCATTTATGCTCAGGAGCACTGCATTGATTTACAAACTGTGGATGGCAATTGCAGCATCATAATAATTCTTCCTCTAAATTTACTCTGAACAATGAAGACATTAATGGTCTCATTAACCTAATCTTGCCTTAATGCCTATATTATGTCTTTGGCAGACCATTCACTTCCCCAACTGACCTCTGTTTCCAATGCACAGACAGCTTCTTGCTTGTCACCAGGTTATCACCTCTCGGTGTGAACATGGAAAAGAGAAGATGGGAAACCACTGTTGAACCACAAGGAAAAGAAGTTCTAATGAAGTGGTCAAAAATCCTAGTAAGCTGGAGTCAGAGTAAGACAAAAATTTGACCCTTTTTTTTTCTGGTTTAATATTAATCCTTAATTATATTTGAATTAACATGTCTCTATTTCCTCTCTACATACAATGAGACACATGCACAGAACTCAAGTATGCTCACAGGTAGGTGTAGATCCATTCATTCCAAAGTTTTAAGGGATTGAACTGACAACAAACAAGCAAAAGACTTAAAATAGCCTGGAAAACAGTTTTGGTAAAAAAAACTTGAATAACTGACTGGTTGCTTAGTGGTACAAATCAATGAAGTCTAAAATAACTGATTCACAGAAGCCTTGATATCAGAAGTTGATGTTAGAATTAGCAGCTTAGGTAAAAAAACTTTAAAAAATCAGATTTGTTCTCAGATGATGTTTGGCCACTAAGTTTTCCTTGATGTTGGAAAATCAAAGTGTAAAGCTCAGCAGTGGTTGGATAAATAATGAGTTGTGTTGTTTGATACAGAGTAACTACTCCAAATCAATCTGCTAACATGTGATCCATGTCCTTCTGTAGAAAACTGATAATGCTGACATAACAAATGATTACTTAAGGAAAGCAAGGATTGTAGGCAGAGGTGCTATATACACACATTTTTGTTTAATTTTGGCCCGTGAGAACTGGGATAAGGAAAAATGCTCATTTTGTACATAACAAGCCTTCTTTAAGGCTGGAAAAGAAGTCTGTAATGTGAAATGCAAATTGAGAATCTTTGATGAATCTCATAACAGCTAAAACAATTAACTGCCCTCTCATAAGACAAACCCCTGAAAGGCAGAAGGCAAAGTGCTTGTGGTGCAGCCCCTGAGTGAGGGATATTCAATGGATAGATTCTTTCAACCAACTCCTTTTACATGCTCTTCCAACTCGTACATCACTCAAAACATGTCTCAGGCTATTTCCATTTTGTCTGGATAGCTTTGGACTCTGTCAAGTTGTGGTGTATATAATACATTTATTTCCTGTAATATTGGAATATTTCCTGGGGCAATTACTTTCAAAGACATTCAGATGTCTGCCTGTATCTTTGGTGAATTCTTGCCTTATTGAGGTAGAAATACATGTGAGCTGCTGTCAGGGAACTCTAAAGTGGGCCCTGCCCTTACACTGCAGATTTTCAATGACAAGAGTCATTGCTGAAGTGTTATGCCAATTCCATACATTATTCCTGAGTTTATACTTCTGCCAAGCAGAATTCTGTTAACTGATTGTCCTCCCATGTTGCTTTACCTTATAAAGTACTGCTACGGGGGAGGTTTTAGGGCTCTGAAGAGAATTATTCCCCCCACAATAGTTATAATTTTTCAAGTGCTAAATAATATCGCTGCTCACTGTGCCTTATTTTTGCTGTCACACTAACACCTATCTTGTCCCAAAAATCTGTGTCCTGGCAATCCTCTGCTGAGTCCTGCAGAGGATGGACTGGGTATCCCAACACTTATCCTCTTGGGAAGTCAATGCCAATGCCAAGAGGGAAGAGGTGAGGGAAAGCACCTGGTGTTTGATGCCAACGTCTGTGGCAACAGAAACAAACTGAAAAGAGCATTACATGTGAAAGCTGCCCCTTGTCAGACATCTGTGATGGAGACCAACTTTGTTGTCATTCCAATATTTATCAAAATGTCCCGGAATTACTGGCAACAGATATTGTCAGAACTTCTCAGTGTCTAGAAAGTTCATAGCAAGACTCCTTTTGCCATCCAAGAAGGTTTTGGTTGTGTTTCTCAAGGGGAAACTCGTGCTCCACAAACATCCTGGACTGGCCTGAGGCTGTTTGGTCCCTTGGCTTCCCCTGACTGACTCTTTTCTCCCCCTTTTCCCGGCTTTCCCAAGCAAAGGCTCCCACATCATCTGCTACCAGCTACCAAATTTTGCCATTTTTCATGGCCCACAAATTCCTGGGTTTTGACAAATGAAAATTAGAAGAGGCCACAAACATTTCCCAGTCATAACTACCCACTAAACAAAAAACCAGTAGATTTATTCATATTACTTTCAACCATTCAAAGATTTAAATGGTACTTAATGATTTGGGAGACCAAATTATTGCCATGTAATGAATATTTTACAGAATATGCCTCTCTGCATTAAATTCCCCCTCCCCAAACCACATTAATTTATCATTTGCCTTTGTCTGGAAATGAATCACTTTACCTTCTTATATGGATACTTATTCCAGAGTTGCACTTTCTTAAAATCCATCTTGTATATATATTATTTTCAAATTAGCATGAACTTAATTCAGGACTAACAAATGAACTAAAACTTGCCCTCCAAAGATTATGCAGGTGTTTGTTGGCCATGATCTCTGACCAACAACTTCTTGAAAAAAGACTAGAAAGCAGATGGGACATGTGATTTCTTGATTAAGGTCCAACACCAGAGTGCAGGAAAGCTGTGGTCTCTTCCTATTCCTGTCCCAGACTTCCTCCTGTAGATCTATATCTCATAGCTTTGGAACAAAGTTTGACTCTTATTTCCAATTGCATTTTGCTCATATTCACTGGATTTATAGTTGCATTCCAGCCTCCCCAGCAGCCACCTCAGGCAGTTTCCAGGAAAAATCTGCCAGGAGGATGTTTTAAATTAAAAACTGAGTGCTGCAAATTAGAATGGTATGTGGGAGTGCTCTTTTCTAAGCTAAGAGGTAACAAGAATGCTCTTTCTCTAGTTTTCTTTGCCTACTGATCTTTGCATTCTGTCTGGCTTATGTTCCATTTTATTATTTTTCAATTTCCTATTTATAACAATGACTCTAAATCACGTTCATACTGTTCTAGAGTAAATCTCTTTATCTTCACAAGGTTCTAAGGGAGACAATCCCAGAAAATTCTGCCACATATATTCAATCATTAAAAGCAGAATTTGCTTTTAAATCCTTCAGGTTCTCAGACTCCAAGAGAATCTCAGGAGTGGGGGAGGGGGGATACAGCTCCTCTGCTAAGACACAAAGTCAGTTTGAGGATCAATTATCATGGGCCAGCAGGCCTGGAACAGTGGATAAATATGTTTCTATATGCTCTTACCACAGAAATCAGTGTGCAAGTCGCTCAGATGTCCAGCAAGATGATGTCCAAATGCTTTTCATGAGCAAATGATGACCACAAATAACCTTAGGCTTCCAGAACTATTGGGTTCCTTGAATTTTTCCTTTCCCTGGGCCTCAGTTCCACTGAAGATTGCATGTTCAGCACTGCAGCATGAGAAGAAGAGAACTTTATTGTTTCACCTCTTTCTTAGAAGATGAGAAAGAATACCTAGGAAAACTTAGATTTGATTCAATCTCTGAAAACTGGCATTTCCTTTTAGCCCTTTATTGCTTTTTCTGCCCTTCAGGACAGCATTGTGAACAATTGTAGTTAACAGCACGGGGCTAGTCTGTTCTTCATCTGGGCTTTCCATAAATCATGCTTGAGCTCTGAGATGCTCTCATTTTCTCTGGTAACCTCCTTTTACTGCTGTGTTATTTTCCAATTCTGTTTGGAGAATATTTCTTGTAGCCTGGCCCCATCTCCCTTTCAGTGAGATGTTCCACCTCGACCTTGCTCCCTTCATAGCAGCCCTTTAAGACACACTTAGCTTTTAAGATGCATTTAATTGAAGCCTGTAGGTCTGTTCTCAGCATCCTAATTCAGCTCTTTTGTTGTACTTTGGAGGAGACTGAACCTCATGGCCTTCATTTTCCCAAACCCTCCAAACTCCTAATTAAGCATCTGATGTCAGCAGGAAAAAAAAAAGCCATGAAATCTTGAGCTCTGAGCTTCTGGAAAATCTACCCATAGCTTCTTACTAGCAGATATCAATAGGATTGATTCATTGATTGATTGATTGATTGATTGATTGAATTGAAATCTAGTCCTTATTTTGGTAGCAAAATACCAATACCACAGAGGCATTGTGATCTTTCAGGTATTTGTGCAAATGCACACAGGAACTTTATGAAATCCAGCCAATTTTATTCCACACACATCCTCTTTAATATCATCAGCTCTACAAACAGAACTTCACACCAGAAGCAACAGAATTAAAGCTGTGTGCAGTAACCACTCCTGGGATAACATAAATATGTGCTTGTCAGCAAAGTATGGAGGCATTTGGGGAGAGACAGAACAATAATTAGACTTCAACTAAGAATGCAGAATATGTGGAAAGAGCAAGCTGTCTGCTTGAAGAAAAGATGGAGCATAATAATGAGCTGAGATTTGATTGGTGATGACTCCACACTGGTCCTGGGGTGTTGTGGAGCCACAGCAAAGAGCCTGGCTGGCATCTGATAACCCTGGTGCATCTGGTCACAGTGCACCCTGCAGAGCTGATGGTACCCTCTTCCTTTATTAGATTGATGTCTGTGGAGAAGAAAATGTTGCTTGTCATGTTTATCAGTGATAGACAACCACGACTCTATGTGCTTGGAATCAGCATATCAACACAGGGAAGATTAATTATGTTTTGGGCCTGCAGCTGGAAGAGAGGTTGATCTCGCTGGGGCCACTTGAGTTGGCTGTTCTGTAGAGGTGAAAACCTCATGTGGCTCTGGTCAGACAGACCTCAGACACCGTGGGAAGCAGATCCCTGACATGCTCCTGCATTTGCCAGGGGTAATTCAAAACAAAAAAATAAAATCAGGACAATTCTGTTTACTGCTCTGCCACCTACACAGGTTATACTAATCCATTTCCACTCTATGCTCCCTGCCTATCAAACCAGAATAATTCCCCACTGGTGAATAGTAAAGTTTAATTAACATTTATGAACTACTGCCTAATATTCATGTGGAATTAAACAGAGAAAGAACTAATAATGAAGCGAATATACAATTCAAAACAAAGTTGAATGTAAAACATGGGGTGTACAGTCAGGAATCTCATTGTCTGCTTGTGTGTGGTGCAATTTAAAGCACATTTTTAGCCTGCTGTTTGTGTAGAGGAGGACAAATACTATGCAGCTTTAAATAAATATGCATTTTTAAAATAGGTGTGTGTGAGACCAGCTGGAACATTATCCAAGGGACACTAGAGGGGACCTCTCTGTTCCTTTGCATCACTTTATTTCTCCATCTTCTGTTTCCATACTTCCTTATTTTCTGTTTCTTTTCTTCACAGTCTGTAGTGGTATCTCTGCTTGGCCAGCTGTCAGGGCCTAAATTTGAGTTTTTGAAATTCAGACTAGGCCTGGTGCTGTCAGCTGATCTAAGCTGGGCTAAGCCAACAGCTGACTTCTTCTAGCCAAGAGTGGTTTATTCCATACCATATTACAACATCATTTTCCAGGGAAGTAGAATCAGTGTGGGAGTGGTTTAGTCAGTGGCCTTACAGCATTCTCCCTGGGAGGACACACACTGTGCTGTCCCAGGAGAGATGGGGAGGACCAGGCCCAGCACTGGCCCAGCAGTTGTCTTGGGAAGTAAAATGTTTGTTGTTGGTTCTTCTCTTTCTGTATGGGTCTGGCTCTCTGGGGACTGAGTCTTTTAAGATAATTTGGGGTTCAAATGGTGAGATTTGTGTGTGTACTGAGAAGTGGGAAATTGTTCCTTGCTGTTTCTAATTTGTGTGAGTGTGTATTTGTACTTTCTTTTAGTTTTCTCTTTCTTTCTGTAAAATATATGTGGTTTTAGCAGAAACATGGGTCGAAGGTTTTTTTCCTTCCCCTCTCTTTTCCTCCCTTTCCTTGGTGTTGGGAGGGAGGCTCTAACTCTGTACTTGGAGGGTTGGCATTTTGCAAGCTCAAACCAAGACACCAGCCCAAAAAGCTCTGCTCCAGTCCACCACATTCCGAAGGGCTGGAGCAAAGGAGTGGGACTATTTCTGTATGTGAGGAACATCCCCAACGACTCCCCTGCATTCCCAGGCCCTGCATATGAACGTGTCAGGATAGATCCAGAATCCAAAATCAAAGCAGCTAAATGTGGGATGCAAGTTGCTGAGTGTTGCTTAGCAACACCACAGGGGTGTCACACAACTCATGACCTCAGCAGCAGAGTCAACACTGCTCACACAGATATCTGCAGACACATCAGCTGATCTGGCAGAGAACAAACCCCCACGTTCTGCAGCCCTGAACAGGCACTGCAGATGCTCCACAGGCCAAGAGCACGTCGGCCTCCTGATAAGCCCTGAGAATGTGCATGGTAATTAAAGGAATAATCTTCTTAAATTATTAAATTCTGACCTCACTGAAAGAAAGAGCAGCTGGAGTGAAATAATTAGGCCGTGACTCAATCAGATTTGCATGGCAGATATTAGAACTCCATTGAGAGGAAACTTGGACAAGGTGGGCAATGAGCTGTTTATCTTCTTCTGCAGCACATCTACTTTTTTGATTTCTCATGAAACATTTCTCTCTCCTATTCTATCATTTATGCTTTAATTATATTTATGAATATATTAAGTTACAGAGCGCAAACATTTTCTCTTTCCTTTCAGGAGAATGTCACAGTCTGTTTCCTTCATTAAATAGCAAAACTCAAAAACCTTTGAGATATAAAATCCAAACCAAGTTTCTTAATAAGACCAAAAAAAGTGCTTAAATATTTTATATCAAATTTTATATATATATATATGTTCTAATTACAAAAATTAATTACATTACACTTTGCCTTTTTTCCCTTGAACTGGAAAGAACTTATTTTCTTCAACATCAACTCCTTATGTAGCATGAAAAAGAAAACAGAAGGCCAGATTATTGCAGACCTTTGAGTGTGGAAAGCACTTGATGAAGTTAGAAAAAAAATTTGCTCAAGGCACCCACCCAACAAGAGTGTTCTTGTCATCAGGATAAAGCAACTCCAGGATGCTGCTGAACAGACCTTAACACAACAAGCTATGGAAGATTCATGAATAGAAAATATTCTCCACCTCTGAGTCTGCTAAATCAAACCCCTGACTTTCTCCTCCATACCCTTAGAGACAGATACCAAAACCTGAAAATCTGTCCTCTTCGCACCAACCTCCTCCCAATCATAATTAAAAAAAAAAAATTAAAAAAACCTAAACCCAATTCCTGGTTTCCTGAACACTAAAAACTAAGCCAAAGCCATTGGCCCTCACTAATCATAGAATCTTAGAACAGTTTGGGTTGAAAGGGACCTTAAATCCCATCTCACTCCACCTCCCTGCACCTTGCACTAGACCAGGTTGCTCCAAGCCCTGTTAAATCTGACCTTGAACACTTCAGAGATGAAGAACTAATTCAGTGTAGACATCTTCAGCCAAGAGACTTACAAGCAAAAAAAAACCCACAAAAAAACCAACAACAACAACAAAAAAAACCAAAAAAACCCAAAACAATCCAAATGATCTTCTATCTTTTTTTTTTTTACACAAGTCCTTATGGATTATAGACATTAACATACCTGACTGCAGTTTATACATGGAACATAAACAACCCCTTCTGCTCCTGATTTTTTTTCCTGGTTTTCCAGCCTATGTAAAATGCAACAGAAAACTAATCTGGTTAACACTTCCTTAAATATTTATTTCCTGAACTTTATCACTAACCCAGCACAAGTCTTCCCATCCACACATTTGAGTTTTGCAAAAGCAGGCAAATACCAATCTGTCAAACCCCAATCAAGCACATGGCAGAAGTCAGCTGTTTAATGGCCATAATATACATAAAGAAAAAATTGGAGCAGCTGCTCCCTAGCTGGAACACAGGTTTCAGCAGATATTAATGATAAAATAGCAATTTTGGAGTAGTGGTAGCTTGAGTCTGCCAAATTGAAAAGGCTGCCCTTAGGATGGCAGATTTGGATAAAAAGCGAGCTGCCTGTGATGGTCTTGCAACAGGAAAACCATAAAAATCATAAACTTGATGGCTATTTCTAGAAGAAAAACTGTTTGAGGATAGTGATTTTATAGGATTTTCATGGAATCACAGAATGGCTTAGAAGGGACCTTAATAAAGATTATGCAGCTCCAACCCACTGCCCTGGGCAGAGATACCCACTGCCAGAAAGACTTACTGTTTCCAGTATATCCTCAGAATATCCCAGACCACTAAGTTACAGCAGGATAATTCACCTTAAATGCCATAACTGTGTTAGAGCAAAGTGTGTTATTCCTGGCCAAAATCAGAATTTATGTGTCACAGCAGAGAGTGACAGAGACCAAAACTCCACCAGGGCAGGGTTAAGGAACTGGTTTGATGAGATGCATTTCAAGTGGGCTCAAAGGCAAATCTCACCCTGTATTGGAGAGGAATCTCATTCCTAAGTGTCTACCAAACTTATCTGAATATCAAAACCAAACAAATAAATTAAACAAACCCCACTCTTGCCCTGCAGTCTAGAGGTCATGAGTGATCTGAGGGCAAGGTCCTCCAGCCAGACATGCAGAGGATCCATACAAACAGTTCACCCTTTCCTTTTCTTCCTCTGCACATGAAATGGGGGGAAAACCTTCATCCATATCTCCAGGGCACACGAAACTGAGGAAAGGGTAATTTCTTGAATCCTAAAGGCTATTCAGATACAGCTTGGATGCACCAAAATTATGAGACACACTGGTTTTATAAGCAATGTGTTCAATTTGTAACAATAAAACATTCGATAGAGGCCATGTCCCTGTAAAATAATAGAAGAAATAATGAAAACATAAACAGAGAATAATGGAATCATGAGCAAGAAACACAATATAGGACTTGGGAAATAAACGAAAAACAAACCAACAACAAAACATACCGAAAACACCCTGTTGATGAAAAGGGCAATTATTATGGTATGGTTGGTTTCCATATATACACAGGAAAAATTAATAATGAATCTCAAATTTTTAATTGAAAAACTACTTCACATTGACAAGTTCTGTGCCCTGATCCTCCACCAAAAGGAAACACCATTCACAGCACCCTGACTCTTCAGTCCTTGGAAGGATCAAACAGGAACCCGAAGCTCTCTCTGCAACAGGAAGAATTGCCGGTTTTCTCCGATGTAATACAGTCAGGCTGTCCACCAAAAAACTGGAGCATGTTTTCAGAGAAAAAAGCCTGTACTCAGCCTGTTCACAGAGGGGAAAAGAAAGAACATGGCCAATACAAATAGTTCCACAGTGGCTAACACAGTACCTGGTGGTTTCAGGAAGTTCAGGCTTCAAAAGTTGGGTCTCTAATAAAAACAAATTAACTTGGAACAGGGTTTATCTTCAAGCCAGTGATGTGGAACAGGCTTGAAAATTTAATTCAAGCATATATTGATGGCTTAAGCACAGGAATAAGTAAAATGATACCATAATTTTAAGAATAATCTAGAGGTTGATACTCAAGTCATGTTATTAACACTTATACTTGGAAACTCTTACCTTCTTTTTTACATACTATTCATCTGAATATAAAAATTTATATATCACTGCTGTCTTCCTCAAACATTACAGTGAGGGAAGCTGAACATGCCCTGAAAAGCACCTTTCAAGGACCTAATGCTTTTATGTTCAACTAATGTACCTTCAGGCAATTAGCTCATACTAACAGTTTTGGCTCTTCATAAATCCCAGGAAAATGAAGTCTGCTGACAGCATAATTCTTGGGCCTGGCTTCCTACTGATGACATCCCCCCTGTTCTGACCCCACTGCCTATCTCAGCTGCCTGCTTAATTGCTGATTTACTGCTCTGTATCAGCAGTTCTGTCACACTAATGAATGTTTCTATCCTCTATGTCGCCCTGTGCTCAAAGTCAGGAGACCTGATATCACCATGAGGTCTGGCACACCTTCTTATAACTTCATGAGTTCTCTTAACCTCTCATTGATTTCCCTTCCCTACCTTTCCCTATTCATTACATCTTCTTGCAAGCCTTAGATCCTGCAGGTAGTCAAAGCAGCCTCACTGCTTTTACTCTCACACCACTGGAAGGTTTCCTGTTCTCACTGCACACTGGAACAGGTAGAAGTGTAGAATCAGTGAGGAATTTATCCAGAATTACTATTGGCATTACACACACTGCTGCTGCAAAGCTCAAGTATGAGCAGCCTCTCAACTTCTAAATAACATAAGAACAATCTCTGGAGGATTGTACAGTCTCTGATCAAATTTAAAATAGATTTCTGGGATAAATACTGGAGGCTGTGATGGGACTTTAAGTCATCAAACCATCAAAGCGATCTAAAAATAACCAACTGCAGCTTGCAGCCACTTGATTTCAATTTATAGTTTAAATAATTGAGGGTTCTAATTATTTTCAGGTTGCATGTTTGATTTCCTGCTTTTTAGACTATTGCAGCTCTTGTGACATTTTATACCACGAGAAAGTAACATTGCCCATCTCTCCTTTATCTAAAGGACCAGTAAAAGCAGTGCCTCAGGTGTATAAAACTACAAAATTCATGGCTTATTCTCTTGTAGCAGTTGGAGATTTTGGCAAAGGGGGCAGGGAAGGGGGATTCTTACACTCTCTGCTAAATGGCCTTTTTTTTTTTATCCTGCAATAGTGCAGTGGCTCAGCTTTGCAGTGGGAAGTGCTGGGCTTTGAACACACATTACAGGGACTTGAGTTCTGCTTAAAGAGCTGCAGCACTTTAAAGGGGACATGATCAGTGGTCAAAATACTTGCCTGTGACTCAGAACACACAGGCTCCTTCCCCATGTGGCTGTTCTAAGGCCTAAGACACATCTGCACTACCAAACCACAGAAGGACCTTGGTTAGCAATGAATAAAGCAGAGACATGCACAGGAATAAAACCGCTATCAGCTCATGGTCTAGGGCCCTCACACACTAAACTACTGCCCACTAATCCTGTGGAGAAAAAAAAAAATCTTATATACAGAAGCGCCACAATTTCTAAATCAGTTTGTCTTCTAATTGCTTTTTAAGAGAGAAAGAAAACCTTTAAACAGCCCCTACCTGCAGGTCTACAAAGGTGCTCTTTTCACTTTCCCCAGAACTACAGAGTTTGCTGTAAGAAAGGAGATGCCACCAGACATTTCATAATGCCAGCAAACAACTTGAATGCAACAGCTGGAATGTGATGCATTCCAAGAGCTTTGCATGTTCTATATGGCAAATAAAGCATCCTATAGGTAATTTTTAGCAACAGGGTCTGGTTTTCTGCATCACTTTGCTGATTCCATGCTAGAATGTCTGTTGTCTGTTAGAGACCAGAACTTGCTCACCCCAGTTTTCTGCCCTTGAAGAGGAACAGCAGCCACAACCTCATTAGGAATTCACCTGAAGAAATGAACATCTCTCTTATCACTGCCCTCCACAGCTACTGATAAACCACCTCGTTCCCCTTGTTGTCTACAGCACAGCTCTTAATTTTGGATTTGTTTTCCTCCGTATTATCAAGCACAAAAAAGAACTTTCTGAGCTTTCAGTTGTGCCTCTTGGCATTGTGTTGGCATACTTGCATTTTATTAGGTGACTACAACAGAAATTAGAGTTGAAACTTCATAAAAAGGAAAACACTTTCCTCGTTCCTTGCAACTGATTTCTCCTGTCCGTATTTAGATCATTAGAGAGTTCATCCTGTCCTACTCAGGAGTCACAAGGCAATTAAAACCTGCCTTAACTGGCAACAAAGGAATTATATGCAGTGGAATGAATAGTTTGGGAAAAAAAATGGAGATGGCCTCTCATCCACAAAGGAAACTTGTTCAAGAACATGGGCCTATTTCAAAAGGTTCATATGAAGAGGCCCCAGATAACTGGAAGATGGGAAACATTGTCCCAATTTTCAGGCAGGGCAAGCAGGAAGACCCTGGTAATTATATGCCTGTTCATCTCATTTCAAGGCCTGGTGAAATTATGGAGAGGGTTATTCTAGAAATTACAGAAAACCACTTGAGCAACAATGCAATCACTGGTCAAACCAGCATGGGTTCATGAGGGGAAAGTCCTGCTCAACCAACTGAACTTCCTTCTGTGGCAACATCACCCATCTAAGTACCAAGAGAAGCCAGCGGATATGGGTTTTGTCAGATTTTACCAGAGCTTTCCATACTGTCTATCACAGTTTCCTTCTGGACAGGCTGTCCAGCACACAGATGGGAAAGTGGATAAAATACTGGATGAGGAATTGGCTGGGTCAGTCTCAAGAGGTTGTAGTAACTGAGGTGACATCAGACTGGAGGCCTGTGGGGTTCCACAGGGCTTAATTTTAGGGCCATGCTCTTTAATGTTTTTACAAATTATCTGAATTCAGGAGTTGAATGTACACTGAGTCCATTTGATAATGATACCAAAAAAGGAGGAGCTGTGGCTTCCCTTGAGGGCACAAAGGCCTTACAGAGAGTTTTGGAGAGACAAGAGAGCTGGGCAATCACCAACCATATGAGGTTTAACAAAAGGAAGTGATGGATTCTCTACGTGACATGGGGTAAATCTGGTGCAAACAAACTGGGGGACAAGGTCCTGGAGAGCAGCCCCACAGAAGGAGATGTGGAGGTTTGGTTTGGTTGAATATGAGTCAACATTGTGTCCTGGCAGCCAAAAGGGCCAATCATGCCCTGGGGTGCATCAGGCAAAGCAGGAACAGTCAGCTGAGGGAGGTGACTGTCTCACACTGCCCTTGTGTGGCCTTACCTTGAGTGCACTGTGTGCAGATTTGGGCAGTTTTTAAGGGCATCAAACCATGAGAATGTGTCCAGAGTGACCTAGAGGTAAAAGACCTCAAGGGCAAGACTGACAAGAGGCAGCTGAGATAATTTGGCTTGTTCCACTTGGAGAAGAGAAGGCTGAGGAGTGACCCCACTGGTATCTGCACCTTCCTCAGAAGGGGCAGGGGAGAGGGAAGGGCTGATCTCCTTTCTCTGGTGACCAGCAACAGGACACGGCAGAATGGAATGAAGCTGCATCAGAGAAACATTCAATTTGGACATGAGGAAAAGCTTCTTCACTGGGAGTGTAGAGTTGGACACTGGGACAGGCGTCCCAGGGAAGTGGTCACAGCCTGCCAGAGTTCATGGAGAGCCTGGACAGTGTCCTTAGTCATATGTTTTAGTTTCACGTAGTCCTGTGAGGCCCAGACAGTTGGATTCAATGATCCTTATGGCTTCCTTCCAACATAAGATATTCTCTGATTCCTTCCATGAATAAAGCAAACACTTGGGTTGGTCACAGCTGACTGTGATTCTGCTGTGCTCAGATTTGTATGGCTGTCAAGCAGAGACCTGAGTTTTGCTTTGAGGATTTCAGATTGCCCTATTCAGTGACTGGGATGGTGGGATACAGAGAATTCCTGTCACCCTGGGATTTTCACAGTCAGAGAGAAACAGCAAGTGATTGAAGAGGTTACCAAGCATCTTAACAGCTTTTGACTGGCCACTGTTGTGCTGGTGACTGTCCTTCTTGCTCCTGCAGGTTTTCAGAGCAGTTAGACTGAGATAGCCACCTAGTCTATACTCAGGAAAGAAGCTGATTTAATTCACAGCTAAAAGGCTGCAACCCTCCTCTACAGACCTTTAAATCAACCCTTTATTATAGATACTTTTCCAGACTTCGACAATTCCGCAACCACTTCTAGTTCTTCCAGTTAAGGCAGAACCAAAAGCCATCAGCTCTCTATTTTTTTTTTCTGAAACACAGCACAGTATATCTGTTGCAACATTCAGGTCAGAACATTTCCCTAGAGTGGTATAGCCATCATTGTCCTATACCTTCCCAATTTATTATCATCACTTCACCAGCTCTGCTCTCCCCCTTGCGTGCAGAACTCAGGCTAATGTAACATGTCACACTGCACAGCCACGGCTCTGCACGCTGAGGAGCTGCACAAATAAGGAATGCACCAAAAAGGCTCTGAGTCAGGACACTGCTGCAGGGCCAACAGAGATGTGTTCCACATCCACCATTCTGGCAGAGATTGATCAAGGAAAGGGCTCACGTTAACAGCAGTGGACAAGACATTTTCTAGCGGCTCCTTAAGCCATCCATCACTGCGCTGTTGTGTCAGGACTAAATCAAAACTGATCCTATCAAGATTTCGAGCCCTCTGAATTAATATAATCCCCAACATGTGCAAATTGCACACAGGACAGCAAGTATTGGGGCTGGGATTTTTCTTTTTTAGAGGTGAGGGTGAATGAACACAACCCCAGAGCATATTTGTAATAGGAGACCTCTAAATACATGCAAATGTGACTTTGCCTTCAGCTGCACCTGCCTTTACATCTTCCAAAAATACCTTGATTTGATGAATCATTCCCAAAAGCTTTGCCCCAAGGAAAAACAGTCTTCCAAGAACTTCAATTCTGACATGAAACCCTAAAAATTACATCTTCAGGAACTCTCCTTCTGGAAGTATCAGTGAGGAGATGAAATTTTCATTAGCTCTGGCCCATAAGCAATAGCAAGACAGGAATAGTGAAGAGTTTATTTCTCTAGACTAGCAAGGATGATGCTCCAGCAAGCAAAAATATTTGCCATTTTCTTTTTGGTTTTCTCTCTCACTTCACCTTCAAGTCTTTAAAACCTCAAATTGTCCTTCGTGCAATGCTTACATCTGTGTAAACATCTTTGCTAATTATTCAATTATTGGTGTCTAAACAGAGCCTCTACAGGAGCCTGACAGTGCTGAGTCAGACACTGAACTAACACAGAAGATACACTTGGGTTTTGAGGCTGGTAAATCAGACAGGTTTAGTTCATTGCCTCATTCAAGGTACCACAGGACATTAAAACAAGTAGAACACATGATACAGATGTGCTGAATGTCTGGTTGTGTAGTGTCTGATAATTGCAATGCCCCACCAAAGAATGCAGCAGTGAGTTCTGTATGATATCGTGGGCCTAGTGCAGAGTCTGCTGGGACAGATTCACTGCAGAGGCAAAAGTTCACTGCCCAAATGGATTCAAACACGTATGTGATGATTAAAGGAAATTTCAGACCGTAAAGGTAAAAACAGACAAAATAAACATATAGAGTATAGCAAGATTTTTCCAAGCATGGACCTACAACAGAAAAAAGAAAAAGCAGCAAGCTAAAACTTTATTATTCAGATGGTGGTTTAATATAATATGCAAGGAGAAACTTTTTATTCATAACTATTAATTGGAAATGGAAATGAAGACAAAAGTATCTAAAGGACAAAATTAGTTGTGAGACTAATCCTCCCTGAAAGTCTTTCTCCTGGTCATTTTTCTGGTTCATAGTTTGCTTTCCTCTACAGTAACTCTTCCCCAAAAGCACCATTTTTTGGAGACAATATGAGATTTTAAGGAGCTCTGTGTGACTTACAGAAGATCAGATGTTGTTTTGCATCCTTGAAAGTGTGGCACTCACTGGGATACAGGGGGTTGTTTACAGGTTCCCAACAGCAGCAGAGGTGCCCTGTGACCAACAGCAGAGTCTGGCTCAACCCTGAGGGGCTCAAATGCTTACCCAGAAAAAGGCCAAGTATTGAATTTTTGTGATTAAAACCCATTTTTTAAAAGTGCCCTGTCAAAAAGAAGTCTCCAGAAACAATTTGTACAGCTGTAGCCAGAGAAAAGCTCAGATTTGTCAGAGAAAATTACTCTGTGGGGGGAATCATTTGCCACTCAGGGAAGGCACCCTGAGAGGGAAGGACTTGGCCACACTGGCACAGCTGCTCAGAACCAATTGTGCATTTACCTGCCAGGAATAGTGTGACCCACTGTGTGCAGTTAGAGAAATGAATGGGCTGGGAAAACATTACACTTGTTAAAAACATAGGTTGTACAGATGAAAGCTGGGCAGTAATTTACCATCAAGCCTTCACCAATGAAGAGAGCAGAGTGAAAACCACAGCAGAGATCCCCCAGTACCTTGTTCAGCTCAGACTCTCAGGTGTGGATTTTCAAAGGTGTTTGGCTGTTTTCTGGAGGGTTTTGAGCAAGGAGTCACCTTAGCAAGGGCAGTGAAAGAAATTGTGGGTGTGTTGAAGAAGCTGCCTAAGCCAGAGGATGCTGCTGTCACTTCTTACAGGGCATTTTGGGACTGCAGCTGAAAGGAGCAGTGAATGATAACAGAGGCGACAACTGTGGGGACTGGAGAGGTCAGAGCAGGGGCTCCAAGACAGAGCTGTGTCCTGTCTACCAACACAAACTGGTCCTGAGCACTTCAGGAATCTCTGTTTCTTCAGCATGCGTGGGAGACCTCTGGAAAACAAGATCCTGTTTAACCTGGGGTCCACCTTCCATGGAGCAGGGACTTCTTGTCCTGCTGTTGTACATCAGCTACTTCAGAACAAATATCAAATATCCATGAATTTCGGGTACTACTAACAAATCAGTTCCTTACACATCATTCTACAGGGACTTGGAACACACTTCAAAATTATTATTGAACTAACACTCACCCTTTTTCCTCTTTTTATGTCTGCATGCCCCAATTTTATTTATATGAGTAGTCCCCAAAGGATCATACTGCACACAGTGAATACACCTACAGGAAACGTTTTTCTGGAAGCAAGCCAGGCAGATATCATGCAAAAAGGTAATGTCTCATAATTACTATTTAATTGCTACTTTTAGTTCTAGTCCCCTCTAGACTGCAAAAGCAATGTTGATCTAGCCAGGCAGCAGGCAACTTCTCCAGCCAATTACTGCTCACCAAGAGAGCTCATTATGAAGCTGAGAACATCAGGTGCTCTTTGGGAAGCATTCAACTCCACTGAAAGAGAGAGAGCCCATCACAGCTAAAGAGAGGCAAAATTCAAGCAAATTATTTGCTGTTGATGAGTTCTGCAACAAACCCATTACCCACCTTTGCTTTCGAGGTGAGGACTCCAGTAACTCTTCATTGCCCCAGACCCATGAAGTGAAGCCCAAAGAAGGAAGAGGAAAATGAAATGTCAATACCATCCCCCCACCCACCCCTGCAAAAGAACTTTCAACACTAAGATGATAAAACTCAAATCCCTAATGAAGCCAGAGTCTGCCAAAAGAGTACCCTGTCCCTAAGGCTCTGTGACGAATGGCTTTGTAGCTAATACAAAGAGGAACAGTGTTAACAAGAGAGAACAGTCTGTCAGCTAAGACACTTCTTTGGAAGGTTAAGAGATACTGGTTGACATGCCCTCAGACAGAAGTAGAGGCTAAATCCAGGTCTCCAACATTGTGGATGAGCCAAGGGTTAGATTAGTCCAAAAATAAAATAAATTTTTTAAAAAATAGAAAAAAATAGGAAAAAATAGAGATAGAGAACTACTATTCAGTTCTGTAAATTGTACTGAAATCTACCTCTCTCACTTCCTTCTGTCTTCCTCTTCAGATTTAAATGGAAGTATTCATTTCAGCATTTCAGTTGAGGGAGATCAATAAAAAAAGGACACTGAGCCCTCTTGGTAGCAGAGAGGAGCAGTGGAGGGGATGTGCTTGGGGTCCAGGTCTGTCCCCACCTGCTTCAAAGCAACCCAGGGAAGACAAGGTCTGCCCCAAAATTCTTCAATAAGATCATTAACAAGAGGGAATTTAGTGCTTTTTTAGAACATCAGAGATGTTTTATTGCAAGGCTGAGTAGCAGTTTTATTAACCCTAAGGCCAACACTCCTCTGCTGATGGGGGTGTGGAGAGAGGAAATGGACTAAAAGGTTGAGGATTAAAATGCCCTTCACCCTCACACTGATTGAGGTACATCAGACAGCAGCAAATGTCAGGTCACACAGTGTCAGGTCTTCAAAGGCACTCATTAGTTTGGAAGGAAAATAGATTAATTGAAACATATTAAGTTCTGGGATATTTATATATGAAATGAAGCAAGTTATCATTCCCTTTACTAACATTGGGTTATCAGTTAGACCTCACATACACACACAGTGTAACAAGCAGCGACCCTGCTGAGAGTGCAGTTAACTAAAATATCAGCATATAGTTAACTATCAGCATTTAATTAACCAAAATATCAGTATTTACACCAGTACGAGCACACAGGCTCATCTGAGCCAGCACAGCCACACCATCAGCACCACCTTCATATTATAAGGTCATAAATTGCTATCATTGCCAACCTTTTGCTATCCAAAAAAGACAAAGCCTCCAGATTAGACCTTATTTTCCAGCCATTAACTTTGTTAAAACTATTTTTAAATGTTTCCTATTTTTTCAGGAAAAATATTTTTCTTTAAGAACAGGCACTTATTTATCCTTAGACATCAGTATCATTGCCTGGCAATATCACACCATGTCACCCACTAGACAGCATTGCATTAACATGAAGTCCTTTTATTCTAGTTTATGAAATACACCCAGTAATTTCAAAGATGTGTTTCCTGTCTCTTCATGTGTGTTTCCAATTTGTAGAGGTATATCTGCATCTGCTACAAGGTATCTCTCAGTGTGACTATAAAGGGGTAATTTCGTGAATGAATTAGTGAAAAGTTCCCAAACCAGCTCAAATTACCCTATCACAGCCAAATTTAACTTCTGACAATTTCCATTATAACATCCTGTCAATTCTTGGATGCAGAAGGTTACGTTTTGTCCTCAGTTACCGGTATTTATTTGCAGAAGAGGCATCTGAGGTAACAAAACTCATTCCACATAGCTCTGCCCAGGAACAACCAGCAGCCCAAATTTCCCTCCCATAGGAGGTGGAATTTAACAGTTTCACTGCAAGTGACAGCAAAAGCAGAGCAAAATGATTTTTCCTTGAAAGATCCAAGTTTCTTCTTCAGACAAACAGACTGAAACATCTGGATGACAATTAAATATAGAGGTGCAGATTCTCAGGTGTTGCATTCTATCAGAGCTCCACTAAGTGCATGAAGTTATGTCATTTTATCTGAAATAATTACCTTTCCCAAATACATTCAAGACCAATGCCTTCTAAAAGGAGGAGTAGGAGGCAGGAACTGCTGATGGAATCCAGTTTCAGTTCAACATTAGTCTAATCTAAAGCAAACCAGAGCATTTTCAGGTAGAGGATCAGCTCATTAAGCTCTAATGCAGAACTGTTGAAAGCCAGTTATTAGAAAATAATTTCATGCTACTTTATTCATTCAGTAAAGTTCAATAATTAGAAATGTTGCAAATCTAATTTGTCTTAATAATATCATTGTGATATTGGCATAAATGACTCTTTTTAAAGAAAGCAACCAACCAAGTGAAATGAAAAACCTTTCCCTAGAACAGGAAGATCCACCAGATATTTGAACATATTGGTTTACAACACAGCATGATTGCCAAGGGAAACATTCCCAAACATCCTCTGGTAAACAGATATAATTTATTCATTTATTCTATGAAAGACACATGCTGTTTAGGACCTGCCTGACCTCCAGTGTAGCAGACTATATACAGCAACCAGTTAAATCCATGCAGAAACCAATAAATTGCATAATTGGTATCTAATTTATGTTCATCTGGATGCAGTTTTTATATATTTACTTACACATTTCTCCAGTAAAGAGTCTTATGATTGTCTCCTTGACATCATTGTAAATAAATTCCCTGCTGAACAGCATTTTTACATGACAGCAAATTCCAGGATTAGCACAGAAATGCAGAGGCTTTGGGTTTTTATATTCCACATGTACACCCCAAGTTAATGCACTGTAGGTGATCCCATCTCCTTCCACAGGCAAAGCTGAGTTTGTAAAATAAGGTACATGGATTTTGGCAGAGTCACAGCCATGAAATTCTTCAGTTGTAGAAATGGAATCCACACTTTCCATGATCTTGCATGAAACTTAAGTATTTCTATTTTGTGGACCTTGATGAATAATCTTTCTATTATTATTTTTTTTTAAAGTGAGCATATGCATGAAGAAAGATGTGGGCATTTGGATATTATAATCAAGCTACCATGGAGAGGGAAATACAAATCTGAAGGAGCAGATCTGCTCCAGGCAATTTTGCAAGTTGAAAAACTCATTGTGTTGTCAGTTCTCGAACAGTCAAAGCCTTTCAGTTCAGCATTAATCAGGATATATTTTAATCAAGAAGAAATAAGTGACCAAGGAATAAATCTGAAAATTAAGCAATAACAGTGAGTTTAGAAGTAAAATTGTTTCATGAAAAGTAAATTAATTAGTGTTGGGTGTCTTTCAGCATAAACTTGTGGGATGGTTTTAGGCTTTATTGTAGGTAAAGCTGCTTGGTAAAAATCCACTGCATATTTTTACAATCACTTAACTAATTAAAGTAACACACATGACTTTTTAATGTGTATAATTAACGTGTAGAATGTTTATAATTCTCAAGATCAGGGTGAAATTAAACTGAAAGGCAGATGACAGAACCAACTGGACTATACAGCACTTCTAGACCTTTCCAAGGACACTCCATGACAGTGCCAGGGATGGTTCAGCATCTCTGAGAGGAACAGCCCATTTCACTGCAAGAAAACACACATTTGACATTGTACTTTTGCTCACAAAGATCATTTTCTATCGGACACCCAAACTCAGAGCAGACATTGTAGCACAAATGATATAGAATAAGCCAATGTGAGCTTTTCATCTATCTGTAATAACAGCTCCTGACACCGGAGCCAAAGGATGAGCCTTTCCTGGACCATTCTGCATTCAGGAGACTCACAAAAGTTACCTCATTTCAGGGTCAGGGCTCTACAGGGTTTTTTGAAACATGAAAAGGTGTTGTTCAAATGCTCTGATCAACACACAGAGCTGTCTATAAGGAGGGCTGGCAAGTTCATGTATCCATTTAGGTGTTTCTCAAAATTCTCATTTTTAAAATACTGAATGTGAAGGAAAACAATGTCAAAAATCACAAAAATCTGCTGTAGACTACACACCAGTTGGAATTTGTTCCACACTTTTCACTGCAAGGAAAGAAAGGAAGAAGAAAAAAAGAACACAAGCTTTTGGTGATGAGGAAGAAGAAGGAAGAAAGAGAACTCCAAGTAGCAGAAGAAAAACGTAAATGACACAAGATAAGTGAGATGGAAGTACTCATCTTCTCTATTATATTCTTCAGTTTGTCATGTTCAAGCAGTCCACAAGACATCCAAGCATCATTCCTTTTGTTTAAAAAGGGGAAAACTGAGACAAGCATTCCAGCAGAGAAAGGAAGGGACAAACCTGTTGGTGCAGATGATGGCACAGTCTGGGCCAGAGTGCTGGGCTCCTCCTGGCCAGGGTCTGCTCCTCCTCTGGATCCAACAAGTGGTTCCAGAGGTCTCCAAACCCCAAGATTCTCTCCCCTCAGGTGCAGGTGGGAGCCCCCAGTGCCTCCCCCAGGGCAGGGAGTTCCA
>JAWWLZ010000025.1:18595381-18614323 GCA_035041345.1 Poliocrania exsul
TGCTTTCCCTTTCCCTTTCCCTTTCCGTTTCACTTTCCCTTTTGCCTTGCCCTTGCCTTGCCTTGCCCTTGCCTTGCCCTTGCCCTTGCCCTTGCCCTTGCCTTGCCCTTGCCTTTGCCCTCGCCTTTTTTATGCAGCCTGTCTAGTTCAGTCAGGATAGGGTTGTTTGAATGATCTCTAAAACCTCATCCCCACATTTGCTTGGCTTACAGTGCCCCACTACATTTGCCTTGCAGCATTCAAGTTATATTTTGATGACAAATTTTAAGTTCCTTTGACACTTCTCTGTTATTCTGTGGCACGGTGTGGCTGCACCACAGTTAGTTGATTTGACAAGATCATTTTGATATGAGGAGATGGAATTCCCTGTCACTGAATAAGCAGAGCAGTGAAATCTCAGGGTGTCCAAATCAAAAAGCTCAGTACTTGATGCTGACATGCATTTAATGAGAGCTCTGTTTCAAATGTGATTTTGTGTGATGACTGCAAATCTGAAACACTGCTGCACTTTGCTCCCCAAGGTCTCAAAACAGACACATGGAATAGAAAGGCCACAGTGAGTGAGAATGTGTGTAAAGTGCATGAAAACAGGTACATGGGTAGAAGAACAAGTTGTTTTTCCCATGTAATAATGCCATGATGATCTCTGATATTCCTTCAGTCCTCCCCCCAAAACAAGCATCTCAGAGCCTGCAAGTGTTAAATCCTCATGGCAGATGTTACTTCTGTTCCTCCTCAGCACTGGTTTGCTTGTTTGGTTTTTTTAATTGCATGCCAAGAGACACACTTTGCTATTGTCTCTTTATCAAAACCAGATGATTCTGAGTTTTTTATTAAGGGTCAGTCAGTTAGATTGAAATAGTTGCTAGCCAGTGAACTGACACGAGAGAAAGTTTATTGCAGTGGGAAGTGTTCTGCAATGCCAGTAATTTCTGGTAATACCAGCCATGCCATGTTACTGATATTTTGAAGGTGGAATATCATATTCTGGCTTTACAGGTAGATATAGTGGGAAGATGCAGTCTTTTAATTGCTGTAGACCTTCAGCAGCAAGGTTCTGCTTTAGGACTGAGGGCAGAATAAACTGCTACAAGGTTGAAAGAGAATATCCAGCAGTTATTTGAAATGCTGAGAATGATGATGCAACTCACAAGCTTGCTAGTTAAGATGGCTAATTCTTGCTAGCTTCCCTCAGAGTCCTTCTTTTAATAATTCCTGGCTATAAGAATGAAAATCTACAAAGTGCTGCACTAGAATTTCTGCCTAAAGTATCTGCATGTGAAGCAGTGTAGAATCTTCCTTTAGATTTTACTGGCTACAGTCATTACCATATTGATGTTAAACTCATAACACACAGAGCTTCAGATTCCTCTAAGACTCGCCACAGACTGGAGAGAAAGGGGGAAATGATGATGTGTAGCTGTACCACAGCTGCTCCTGCTCCCCATGTGACTAAGCAGATGCCTCTGAAGGCCATAAGTAATCATGAATTGCTTTCCTTACTGAGCAGAAATTTTTCTGGATAACAGATGGTGTTTCATTGCTTGAAGTGCCTGTTGCTTTTTTTTTGTCAGCAAGTGTGCATAGGTTTGTCAAGCAGCTAGAGGGAATCATTAATTTGTATCAGATTTCCCTGAAAGACACTGAAAAAGGCACAGGTTTGTGGTTTTTTGAAACAGACTTTTATTTTGGTTTTGTTTCTTCTAAGTGCTTGATAACAGGAATTCTGCCCTTTTCTGAAATTGTTTATGACAAGGGTGTTAGACATGCAGTTAATGGGCAGTTCATCCATCTACAGCATGTGGGGGGTTTTGGCATTTACAGTGAATAAAACCTGGAGGCCTTTTTTTCCCTCTCCCCTTTTGGCTCGCTTAAAATCTCTTGTTCTGCCTTTTTTGTTCACAGTTGGTCATCAATGCTGCCTTGGGATTTGACACTTTTGTTGTTATGAGACATGGCCTGAAGAAACCAAAACAGCAAGAAGCTGATGATTCATGTTCCAGCAATGCCTCTGGTTCTTCTGATCTTCTAGGATCATCACTCTTCTCAAATATCCCTGGCTATAAACTGGGCTGCTACTTCTGCAATGATGTTGTGGCACCAGGGGATGTGAGTAGAACCTTATGCAAGTGGTGGTTACATGTTTCTTTTGTTTTTACTTACATTTTTTTATTTCCTTTAAGTGATGTTTCATGAAGGGATTTATTTTATGCTTAGGTACACAGGATTAAGAAATGGCTCATCTTTTACTTGGAAGATCAAAGGAATTAATTGCACAGAACTAAGGATGTTTTGTGTTGCAGGGCAGACAGTTACTTTTGAGTTACTTTTTTTCTTCCTTTAGAGTTGTCTGTCTTTGTAGTCCACCAGGGACCGGACTCTGGACCAGCAGTGCACAGTCAGTCGCCCTGGGTTAGCCATGGTAGCTGGAGCCCTGGCAGTGGAGTTAATGGTTTCTGTCTTACAGCATCCAGAAGGGTGAGTCATTGCTGCACTGGTGTTCTCTGAGAAATAAGACAAATTTCATATACTCTTTGGAGAGAAGAAGAAAGTACACACCAAGTAGGGTAATTCTGTAAGGTACACTGTTGTCTGTAAATTAATGTAATATATAGTTCATATCTGCTATATTAGTGTAACTTAACAGTGTTTGAGAGAACTGATCCGTCAAATTTTAAGTTTTTTATTTTCTCTCTGAGTTTAATGGTAGAAAAGTATTGAGAATATTTCAAAAGAAGAAACTACTGCTGTTAGTGGATCTGGGCATTCCTTCTTTGAACAGTGTGTGAGTGTAGGGAACAGCATAACTGTCTGTGTCACATGAAGGGCTTCAAGATAAACCACATACTGCAAACCTTATTTAAAATTAGGTGGGTTTAATACAGAAATTACTCTGAAAATCTGCAACTTGACATGTAGGGGTTTTTTTGTCTTTAAAATCTGTGAAAGAAGAAGTGGCTTAGCAGTTGGACATGAGCATGTTACAAGTCTGAGACTGATTTATATCCCCACAGTGAATCTTAGTTATTCTGAAACAGACTTTCCAGATAGGTTCCTTTCCAGATTCTAAACCATAAGCTGTAACAAAATGACTCGAAGCTTACTGGAAATTTTGACTCTGAGTGTGCTATCTTGTTCTAATTTTCCTTCTTGGTTTTTTGGCAGTGGTTATGCTGTGGCCAGCAGCAGTGATGATAGAATGAATGAGCCCCCTACTTCTCTTGGGCTTGTTCCTCATCAGGTAAATAATTTGTGAGTAAATGCTTTTCTTTGAGACCTGGAAACTGATAGAAGGCAAATGTCACAGAGTTTGCCTCCTTAAAAAAACATGCAATATGCTGATTCCATTCCTCAAAGGACTGACTCTCCATGTTTGTTAAAAAAAAGGATAGAAATAATATTAATCCATCACACAGATAGTTGTGTTCCTGTCATCCTGTCTGTCCTTGTGGGCACACAATTCCTGCTATCTACTTAGCAAGAATTTGTTTGGCACTATGTGAATAAGGCAACCTCTGACTTCCTGTTCCCCATCAGAGCTGACAATATGATCATCTCAAAGGCACTTTTGTTCCCTTTTTAAATCTCTTCAGCATTGGAAAAAAATTCAAACCCAGCTAACTCACAATCAGTATAGTTCTCCAAAATATTGATATATTTTTAGTACTGTACAGCACCTTTTTCTTCTACTCAATCTAACCTCTAGTTACAAATGTGCTAAGGGTACAACTTTCCAAATTGCTCGGTAGAGTTGTTCTTACATTGATATGGTCCTTCAAAAATTGTCTCCTGATTTTATCCCTGTAATCACATCCTCTGTAGTATTATCATTGGGGACTAGAATTATTCTGTGCCTCTTCCCTTATGTTGCTATCTGAATGACTCTGTTTGTGTGTTTCCATTGTATAAAGAACTTATTTGTTTCTGAGCAGTATTTTTAGATTCTATTGACCTTTTTTTTTGCACTAAGAATAAATCTTAGTTCAGAAAACATAAAGCTACAAGTATTTTTTCTTTGCAACATCCAGGTAACCACAGGGTCTGGGCTATATAAAATCTGTCTCATTTTGTTTATAATTTTATATAATAATCAGTGTTCACACTTAGGTCATTTTATGCTGTGGGGTCCCCCTGGGCTCTCCCTCTCTGGCAAATCTGGAGTCTCTCCAGTTCTTTCTCTGGAGTTCCTCTTGTTACTGTGAACACTCAGCTGCAGAACTGGTGGGGAATATCCAGTCCTGGATTGGCTGATTGAGGTACCCTCAGCAAGAGGCTTTTGCCCTTCTGGCATTTGTGATCTTGTTATAGGGTTACCTAAGTGAGCCTAAATTTAGGCTTTAAATCTAGGGGTAGGCCTGGACCTGTCAGCTGACTTGAGCTAGGCTGAGCTAAAAGCTGACAGTTTCCAGCCAATAATATTGTATTCTATACCATATTACGACATCATTCTCCAAAGGAGGAAAAGCCTGGGTAGGAGTGGCTTGGGCAGTTGCTCCTTAGCCTTCCTTTGGAAAGGACACACGATGCTGTCCCAGGGGGGATGGGGAGGACCAGGCCCACCACTGGTTCACCAGTTATCTCAGGAAAGTAAAATGTGTTGCTCTGGGTCTCTTCTTTCTGCTCAGGTTTGTCTCCCTGGGGACTGAATCTTCTAAAGTGATTTGGAGTTAAAATAGTGAAATTTGTGTGTTTGCTGAGGGGTGGGGAATTGTGTCCTGCTGTATTCTAGTTTGTGTAAGGGTGTAGTTTCTTTTAATTCTTTTCTTCTTCTGTAAAAATACATGTAATTTAACCTAAACATAGTTTGAAGTTTTTTCCCCCTCCTTCTTCTTTCCTTCGGTGGGCAGCAAAAAGCTTTTTTCTCTGTACTTGGGGGAGTTGGCAGTTTGCTGGCACAAACCAAGACAGATCTGCTCCTCTGGAAGGATCTCAGCAATCTCTAACTTTGGCACTAATTGATAAGTTTATTGCTTTCCCAGTGACTGACAGGTTACTTTACTGTAACTTCATTATTCCCATATCCTGCAGTGTTATCTGTAGTTCCAATGCTAATCCTCTTGTCAGCCAAGTCCTGCCCACCCAGCTGCTCAGGGAGATATTTTGACCTCTCCCACATCATTAGGAAGCAGAATCCAAAACTCAATCTTGTTCATTTGCTGATCCAGGTGTTCCCTTCTGATTTATCATTGGAGAAGTTTTTGCTTTTTTAGTTGAAAAACTAATGTCTGTAATTATTTAGATTAATTGGACAATTTCTTTGGGAAAATAACTTCAGTAATTTTGACAGTTGAATCTTTGACTCTTGTACAAATACAGGGATTTTGTTCTTAAATGGTAAATATGCTCTGAAAAACAGATCTGCAATTTGAACTTCCTCTTGGCACCTAAAAAGGGATAGTGAAGAAGTAATTTATTTTCCCTCAATAAAAAGCAAGAAGTATCACATAATGTAGTTAATGTTTTGTAGAATATTTCCTAGGAAACTTTAGAAATTTTACTGTTTCTAGTGGAAAAATAATGATTTCTCAGTTTATGTGTTTCTGACTGATGAGAGTGTCAAATGTCCAGTCAGTCCTGTCTGATTTGGTTTGGACCCCTGTGTAATTTTACTTTGTGTTCTAGCTCTGTTTTGGGCTATGCTTTCAGATAGGACCTGGGTCAAATATAGATTTTAATTGCATTATGACTTCTGTCATGTTTTCACATTTGCATTTAGTGACTGTTTTCTCCAGGGGTCTAGAATTTACTGCACCTTTCTGGGGAGGTGTTTTATGTTGGTTTTTATTCATTGATTAGCCCACCCTGTGGAAACACAGGGATAGTAATTAATGCAGCAAAGCTCTTGGATGGATAAAAAGTCTTGCACACTCAGTCTTAGACTGTCATAAATGAACTGGATTTATTTTCAGGAAGTGACTTAGAGTTTCTTGGATATCAGAAATACAGGGCAATGTGGTATCAGAAGGGCTTGGTTTTGTTGTTTTCTTCTTTGTGGAAAAAATCACTGTATTTTTGTGTTCTGACATTATGTATGGCTTGGTGCTTCTGCAAAAATACCTTTGTATTAATACAAGTTATAGTATTTAATAGTTTAAATTACTATTGGCTTCTGGGGTCTCTGCCATTCCAGCTCCATGAAATGTGTGGAGTGCATGTTAGATGGATTTCTGTAACAGACTTCAAAATGAGGGCATTATTAGTTGTGTTACAGAGTTACTAAAGTTCTGTCCTTAGTGACATCTCTTCATTGTAATAGAGCTGTAAAAGCACAGAGTAAAAAAGGATGATCAATACTCCAAACAGTTCATAGTCTGAATATTCAAACACTGCTGCAAATTGTTTGGTGTAGAATTTTAAACTTAGCTGTCAGTACTATCATATTAACATCACAGTTTAGGAATATGCAATATTTTCAAATTATATGTTAGAAATGGGGATAAAAGTATGTTTAACTGGTTATACCCTGATGTGCTATTTTTGATCAAATTTTGCACTCAGAAAAGGCAAACTGCAGGTGGTGCTGTGCCTCTATTTCTGACTAAATGGTGTTGCATTCACATTAGCTGTGCCTTTATTTGCATATAGAAAAACAGTAATATGTGTTAGTATAAATTTCCTACATATGTTACTGAGGATGACTATTAGAATGTTATAAATCCTGGTTATAGCTGTTCTTTTTATTGAATGTGTGTGCCCAGTTCATGTTGAATTTTGGAAATGTTTTAAAATAGTATTGTGATTTTTTTTCCTCTTCTAGATCCGAGGATTTTTGTCCAGATTTGATAATGTTCTTCCAGTCAGCCTGGCATTTGATAAGTGCACAGCCTGCTCAGCCAAGGTCAGTCTGAGGGTTCTCTGTGCTTCATTTTGCAGGTCTTGCTCTGGCTCAGTCCTGGGGTACAGAGCTCTGCTTTGTGTTTGACATTCTCTCTGACTTCCTTGGGGACTGGAATCTCTTCTCACTTCAGTAAAGTTCTTTTGCCCTCATACCCTTCTTTTCCTGCTGTTTTCCTGGTTTCTTTGACATCACCTGTTAGAATGCTATTTCAGTGTAAATGTTGTAGTTAGCTGAGGAATCCAAGCAGAGATTAGGTCTGAAACATTTCTGAAAGCTTTATCACATAGATACTGTCATTATCTTTTAGCTTTGTAGGAAGGAATAAGATGAATATTGTTTAAGAAATTCTTTCTGATGTCTGATAAATAAATATAACTTTTTAGCTTTCTGGAACTTAGACAACTTTGTGTGTTTCTAAAGGTATTAAATTTCTGTTTTGTGATACACACCAGACATGAAGAACAATTGAGAAAAAAATAATTGCTTCTTAATTGAGCAGCCTGTTCATGTTGCTGCTGGTGTTGGCAGTGCTGAGTCCCCTCACAGTTTACAGCTGTTCTTGGCTCTGCTGTGCCCTGCCAGAACACTGGGGCAGCTTGGATTGTCTTCCTGTGCTGTGGCCTTGGAAAGTTGGCTCTGGCACATTTTCATGGCCATGTAGTGCAAGTCCAGGAGGATTTGCCTGTGTATCTCCCTAGGAGGCTGCAGAGGGTTTGGCTCATGGTTTGGGCTGCCTGTGAGTGCCTTTGATTTGGGTCACTTTTGTGCACCGTGAGACTGACTGAGAGAAGTTCCTTCTGTTCTTTTTGGGGCACTTCCCTTCTTTCAAACAGCATCACAAACTCCTGGGCACTGTCACTTTTTTGAGAACTTGCACAATATCTTCTTCTACAGTATTCCTTTTATTCCACTGGGCTACTTGGGTTCATTTGACAAGTTTTGAAGGACTCTTAATGTGCATTTTCTCCTCAGAAGTTGAAGCACTAAACTTTCTTTCTAAAAATAGCAGTTTTATCTACCTTCTTGAATAACTGAAAGCTCAGCAGTAGCTAAAACTTGATGGTGGAGCTTGTGGAGTTAAACTGTTAGAATAAGCTTTTTTCTTTTTTCTTCTTATTTGCTCTTTATCTCCCATCCAAGACATGCTGATAATATAAAAACAATAAAAATGTACACCTATGTAGATAAATGCAGGTATCAATTTTTTGTTAGCAAACAATTTCCTCTTGGAGGTCATTTTAAGAGAACCAAGTTTTACATAAACAGACTTGATGATTCAATAAAAACTGACTTGGATTTTAGCAGCTGTGCTATTCCCAGAGAGATCACTTTTCATGTGGTTTGGGTATTAAATTACTCCTGTGCTGAAAAGGTTGCTTCATTGCTTCATGTATTTCCTTACAGTAGAAAAACAGCTTTTGTTTACTTTGCTAACTTTCTATTTATTAGCACAAGAATATGTCACCCTGCATTATGTGGAAATCTGATGCTAATGCTTTGAAATTACAAATCCAATTACAATTTAATTGTAGTCTGGATGCTGGTTTGTTGTATGAGGGTTGTTTTGTTTTGTTTTTCTTATACAGTAATTTAGCATAATTTCATCCTTTTCTATTTCAGGTTTACTGTAGATTCAGACTTTTAGCACAGATGTGGCTTTGCTGATATAATTGAATTTTCTGGCACCATATTAATTTTTTGTCAGCATTCTCTTTCTTGAGCTCTTGCCACTCTAACTCTTAAAACATCAAAATAATCTATCAGGAGTTTGAAAAAAATTCCAGTACATTCTTAAGCCATCCAGTCCAGCTGGATGACTTAGGAGAAGCTGTTAATGATCTGCATGTTTAGAGATTAGAGTCCTTTTCAGGTTGAGTCACAGTCTTTACTTCATTTCGATGATTTTGACACTGAGGAGACCAACAGCCAGCTCTTCCCTGCTCAGCACCGTCCTGGACAAGCTTCCCACAGACAATTAATTGGTCAGGAATTTTAGGATGGTCACAGCAGGAAATCATCCTATTTTTATTCTGGACCAAATTTGCCCTATATGATTTCCCCTGCTGTCCTACTCTGGGTCTGCAGAAGTTTGTGCTGGAATGTGAAATATCCCCTGTCAGAGCTGAGGGCACTGCCCTGCCAGTGGAGCTCTGAGGAGCAGGGAAAGAAAGCCCTTTGGTGCCAAACTTGTTCTGGCACTGAAAAAAAGGGAGAGCCCAGAGTTCTTTGGTATGGATATTTGTTTGTAACTGCTGCTTTACTTACAGAATGTGAATATTAAGCTTATTACTGTACTAATTAAGCTGTCTGTTTACCCTCATGGGAGCAAATTCTCATAATATTATGGTGAGAAGCATTGCAATTCCTTAAAAAAGCAGAGCAGTCCTTATCCTGTGCTGCTAGACCCTTGCTAGAGAACTGGCCAAAGCCTTGATGTGAATGTGAAAACATTTATGTATTGTAATGCAAAACTGCCAGTGGTTATATTTTAATAAGGGCAATGAGAATTTCCATGTTATTGCTCCCCTTGTGCATCATGGAAGGAAGGAGGAGCCTTGTAGAGTCAGAGTGTAATGTCATTAGGAGTAATTGCTACCCCCCAACTTGGACAAAGAGATGCCCCCTCTGGTTTTGCATGTAGCTCACATCTCCTCCTGCTTTAGGGTTTGTCATCCATGTGTGCAAAGCTGCCTTGTTGTCCTTAAAGATACTTCTCCCCTACTACAATCATTCTGGTGTCATTATCTCTTCTGTGAAAATTAAAGAATCAGTGTAAGTATCTCCACTAATTTTCGGGTTCTTTCTCAACTTCCCATTCAGTGTACTGAAAACTGGAGCTGCTGCTGCAGTTTTTTAGCCACTGAGTAATCTCCCTGATTTAGCAGTACATGTTTCTCAGTTTCATTGCATTTCAGGAAGGGACAGGCTCTGGGATCAGGGATGGTATTCCAGGCATTATGTTACAGTTTCTGCTTTCAGTCAAGAAACCCTCCCCTCTCCTTGCAGATGTTTTCCCTTTTTAACATCCCAGGAACACATTAAGCACTTCTGCTGTGACATTTCCTAAGTGCCTGTGTTGTGTAAGATATTCATGAGGGTTTCACTTTGGAAATCTCTCATCATGTAGCCTTAACAATACTCCCATTGTTCTCATCTGCTGACTGCTGTGCATGCACTTTTCCTTCAAACTGTTTTGCTCAGTTGGGACAGTAGCCTGCAATATTCAGTAACTTACTGGTGTTTTCCAGTTGAAATAATTTTAATTTTGATTCCAGCAAGTCCCTTCATATTTACCCCAGCTGCACTGAGGAAAACACTCCTATTTGCTTTTTCCCAGTAGTAGTATATTGTACAATCTGCCAGTGAAACTCTTGAATCATTTTATAATCTACATTTCTCAATTCAAGTATTGTGTTGATGTTAGAGATGTAAAAATCACAGGAGGGAAGAAAGCCTTGGTCTTTCCTGTATTAAAAAATGCCAACTCTTGCAGAACTTGCAGAAATGATGAAGGAAATTGAAAGAAATGTTTGTCCTTTGAATGAACATTTTGAAAATTTAAAAGAATGTTTTAAAAGTTTTTTTCTGTAGCTGTGCTGTATCATGGAATCTGTGTAACCAAGTCCACTTATAATTTTCCTTATTTCCAGAATTTACATGTTTTACCATTTGGCTCTTCCATTTACAGTGTATTAATACTGGGTAGATGTCACTCAGACTTGAAGAATGTGTCATAGATACACCTCAGCATATTTTCAGCCTTTCCTATTTAAATCTAATGCTTTTCTTACTCCTAAGCTGGCATAGAAATTTGCTTTATGGTAAATGAGTTACAGAAATTTATCACTTTTGCTTTTCCTCTTTGAAAAATGTCCTTTTAACTGAGGGAAGCAGGAGGCAAGATGGTTTTGCCCATTACTTTTGAAATACAAGGAAGCCTTTACTTCTCTGGAAATAAATTTTAAATTCAATGAGAGAATTGAAATTTTTCAAAATTAGTCACAGTGAGGATGGTTTTGCTGCTCATTGCCTGAAAGTTGTGCATTCTTCAAAATAATGCCTGGTCTTACTGTTTTAAAAATACTTAATTTTTGCAATAAAGTCAACAAAATATAATGTAGATTATCCCAAGTGAAAGGATACCAACAGAACAAAGCTGTTGCAGAACTCCCTTTCTGTCAGTAAAAACAAAACTGAACTAAAATACTTTGACTTAAAATATCTAATGCTTCCTATTCCCTTATTTATTGTTCCATTATTCCAAGGATTCAGTACATATTCATAGACACAGTATGCTTTTATATTTTTAATTACTATAATTGTTTCTTATATGTTTTTTTTTTGCATTCTTCTCATTGCAGTTGACAGGAGGGGTCTACATTGAGGCTTATTTTCTTTAGTTAAATTTAACAAATCATCAGCCTTGCTTTGTTGGAAAGCAGTTCTTTGGTTTAGAAAAGCCCACAGAGGCATTTTTGAACAGTTAAAGTTGACTTTTATTCAATTTTTCCACATTTTTACAGGATTGCCTATATCTGTGTCTCTGCAGAATTGCTTCTGTTTTCTTTGAAGCTGGAAAAGAATGAAGGAAATTTAATTTAAAAAGATGGTAAAATAGTCAAAATTTATGAAATCCAGTAATTACAGTTTTGAAGAAAATGCTGCTGTTCTTCCAGTGCTGTTTTTCACAAATATTGTAGCATAATGAAATTCTCTGCTCAGAAATAGTCTACAAAATAGGAATTTTTAAGCCTGGATCAGGAACTGCTGAGGAGTTTCAGTTTGAGGCAGTGATAGCTCTGGGTGTCTGAAAGGCTGTGCCTTAATTGTTGACATGCTGATGGCAGGGGAGAGCTGGAGGGAATAAATGACTTTATGTGCAGTACCCACTCATTGCTGGCCTTTGACCCTTCAGAGAGGGACCTCTGCTGTCGTTGTAGATTGTACAGGCAGCTCAAGCACCTTCAGCTTGGCACAGCTGCTGTTCTGTGAGAAGAATCATTTTTCTGTGATGTTGGGCAATGCCCTTGCTGCCCTCCCAGCATTGGGGATTCTCTGCTGCCTCTGGACTGGCCCTGCAAGGCCAAGCCCAGGGCTGTGCTGTGGGTGCCTGGCCCTGTCTATGGGATGCATTATCCAGCCCCAAATCATTGGTACCCTCAGGTGGGAGCAGGGAAAGGGAAGGGCTTTCCAAGGTGCTGTACCAGTGGTGACTGATGCCACAATGAGCTGGAGCCAAACATGTGGGAACTGCTGATGAGCTGATCAACATCAATTCTGGACAGGAGGCACAAAGAGTATAAAAAAAGCTGTAAATATCCATCCAGTGTAAAACCTGGAGTGACAGGAGATAGCAATTAGGTGACTGAAGGAGATACCAATGTGTTAAAAAAGGTCAGGACAGATGATCTAATGATATTGGCTACTAGAAAACTCTTTTATTCCTATTTCTTCGTCTCTAGAATGGAGATGTTTATTGTCTTACACTCTCTATTCCTTTCTCCCCCTTCATTTCTACTTACTTTTGTTATGCTTATTATTATTATTTCTATTTACTTTCTGTTATGCTTATATAGTCCTTATATGGACTGGAATCTGCAAATCGTGTTGCATTTAATTGGTGAGAAATATTTTAGAAAGGAAAGAGTAGCTAAAGTAAAAACCTGGCAGTTTAATGTGTATTATTAGTATGTCAGTTCATGTTAGGAAAAGTGGTTACTTGTGTATGAAGCACATTACAGTTATTTCAGAAAAGCTCAGGATGCAAGCAGCTCTCAAGGACTGAATGTTGGCAAGACTCTGCTTTAAACTTACATTTCTAAGAATTCTGCTTTTCCTCCTTTTCCCTTTTTTTTCCAGAGGAAACTGAAAGTCCTAAGCTAAAAATAAAACCTTGTAGAGACCTTTTAGGGCCAGTTCTTCAGTAAGTTAATACTCCATTTTATGTCTGTTGCCATTCAAAATTGGTGCATGAAATAGCCACAGACAAAACACGTTTGTATGAATACATTTCTATTTTAAATGAAAGCACCAATCTGTTTCTTCAGTGATTTTTCAGCACATTGTACTTGGATTAGTTAACGTTTTATACTGATTTGCTGCCATTTTAATACTGATTATGGGAAGGTAAGGAAAGAATTGTGTATACAGAGAGTGTTTTAATTATTTGGATGTGAGCCAAAAATTATGCCAACTTTGCCTTGTAATCTGTAACTCTCCAGTGTTTCCAGAACAGCCTTGTTCAGTGTGCACCTGCAGTGCAGCCTTCTTACAACTTTGGTCTGTGATCTTCTTCTTAAACCTTAGTCGTGTGTGAATGCACTTGGAGTATTATCTAAAGGGGGAAGTGTCTTAACAGTCAATTTTGTGCTCATGTAACATTATCAGCCTTTACTGCTGCAATACCATGAATTGAGTCCCTGAAAACTCATTACCTGATTTTCAGAAAAGTGCAGTTTTGTTGCATTCTTTATCATAGATGTGTTACAGCACCTGCAACTTGTGGTTCTGTGATCTTATTAATCAAATATTAATATTTAAAAGGCACTTAATATGAGACTTCCTAGACTCTTCCATGCTAATCACAGTAAAAAGGGGACTTGGATTTAGTTAAAAATTGTTCAGGGGGTTCATCCAAAAGCAATTGGTCGTTGTGGATATCAGTGTGGTCACTGCCTGCTCTGTGTGAGCACCCAGAATTCATTCCTAGCTCTGGCAAGGAGGATGGGAAGGTTGGGCACATCTCTGACATCTTCCAGGGCAGTTCATGCACATCACCCTGGCACACCAAACTCATGTACTTACTGAGGAAGCAATACCTGGGAGGTCTGACTTCAGGCCTGAGTAACAGTTTTTTGGAAATGAGGGCCAAAGCATAGTTAGCTGAGTAACAAAATCAGTCAGGTTTAAAGGCTGTTTGGTGGACAACTTGTATAAAATAAGGTTGCACTAAATCCCCTGCTCTGCTCAGAATATTTGCATATCCCAAACTTTACTGCTGGGAAGAGACCAAAACATTTTACTGTTGTTGTCCCTGCATTTCATGGACATGCTGTATTATTTAAAATAAGGCTCCAGTTCACTGAGTGTAGGCTGGAGATGGTTTCAGTGTGCCATGACCTACAACCTGGTCTGCATCCCCAAAAACCTGATTGTGGTTCCAACAAGCACCAATGGTTGGATAACACTGATAGCTTTGGGGATGTGCACAGGGAGGGCTGTGAGCACAGGCCAAGCTTGAGGTTGGTGTGTGCATACAGTGTTTCACCAAGAGCCAAGTGCCAGAGAGTTCTGCACTTTGGTTGGTTGATTAGAATTTTGAAACCCATAATAGTCATTCCATGTCTGTGTCTATGCACAGTGCAATGGCACTGGTTAAGGGATGATATGAATAAGAAACATCTCCAATGAAATGCTGAAGTTGTCCAATTCTCTGCATTGCAGTGTGAACATTCAGATTACTTTGTTTCTCAGGGATCAAAAACTGAAGAAAAACACAAAGAAATGCTCCTAATAATGTTTCAATATCTTTTCTTCTTTTCCTTTTTTCTGTTTTAGTTTCTGATTTTGTTTATGGGTCATTGAAAAAATGCACAAACCCCTATGTATGGCAGAATAAATAAGCATGAAGTACAATTTCTGCTCTCTCAGTAAGAGAACACGAAGTGTTGGTTTTATTTATTTTAGAAGCACAACGTGTGGACAGGAAGGTGCAAGTGTTTGTCATAGTCACCTACATCTGCCTTCCTTTTCATATATGTGTTTCAGTTGTTTCTGTTTGTAAGGTTTTTGACACTAAGTATGCATTAGATAATTTTGCTGCTTTAAGGCCATTTTGCATGAAGATGTGAGTGAAGATCTGTCTGGTTTTATCAGTAAGCTTGCTAATCTGCCAACTAAATAGAAATACATTTTTAAATTAGTTTGAATTCCTGTAGGACTCTGTGTAAAAGCGCACTGGACACGTTTTGCTGAAAAATGCTGTTGGGTGGTGTAAGTTTCCACAGTTACAAGATATATCAATGCAAAGGTTATTTGAGACAATTAGGGTTGTTAAACTAGAGAATAGGATTGTTGAGAGGAAATTGTGAGGACAGGCTGAGCACGTTGGGGCTGTTCAGCCCAGAGAAGAGAAGGTTGTGTGGAGACCTCACAGCACCTTCCAGTGCCTAAAGGGGCTACAGGGAAACTGGGGAGGGACTTGTCATCAGGAACTGCAGTGACAGACAGGAGGGAGTGGCTCCAAACTGAAGGAGAGTAGGTTTAGATTAGATATGGGCAAGAAATTCCTGGCTGTGAGGATGGGCAGGCCCTGGCACAGGTGCCCAGAGAAGCTGTGGCTGCCCCATCCCTGGGAGTGTCCAAGGCCAGGTTGGATTCCCTTGGAGCAACCTGGGATAGTGGGAGGTGTCCCTGCCCACGGCAGGGGGTGGCACTGGATGGGCTTTAGAGTCCCTCCCAACACAAGCAGTTGTAGGATTCTATGATTTGGCTGAGTTAGATGAATTCATAATGGAACTCTCACTTCCACTCTTCTGAAAAGCCTCTTCTGCTCCAGGGTGATCCTGGTGATCCTTCCCCTGCCTCTCCAGCTCCAATGTTGTTTGTATTTCTCCTTTGTGTTTAAATATTCTGTGATTTTGAGGAACCTGCATGCATCTGCTCTGCTACATGAACTTCTGTAGGAAAAGTTGCTTTGGAGTCTGTCAAGCTCAGCTGGTGCATCAGTGAGCAGAGTGGCAGCAGAGCAGGGTGTTAAATCATCAGTGGTATAATTTGGAATAAAAAGAGAGAAACAACACATACTGGGTTTGCTCAGTCACAAGTTCCTTCCATTTTCTGGCTACTTGCTTTCACAAAACTTGTAGAATCATGTTTATCCTTCAGATTTATCTACTATTCCCTCAATCTCCATCACACTGGATTGAAATCAGCCTGGCAAGGAATTTATCTAAGCTAAAACTGTGAAGCAAAATTCTTCATGGTGTGGGGACTGAGAGAAGCAGAAGCTAAAACCTTTCTCACAGTTCTTGTAGGAACCTGTAAAACTCCCTACAAAAAGGGTGAACTGTGAAAATTAGAGCAGAAAAACAGAGAGTGCTTTAAGATACAATAATCTGGGAAGGATGAATCTCTGGGGACTGGGAGGATGTTGGGCTTGGACACCGAGGCAGGGAATTTTTCAGTCTGTCCCAGCATGATTCTTTCCCTTCAAATGATACATTGAAACAATCTTTTTGCTGTGTTTTGTGTAACTCAAATGCTGCTTTCATGACTTTACAGCAAAGTTTTTCTGTCTTGTTCCAAGCTTAAAAACAGGTTTAAACTAGGAAATCTTAAAGAGCACTTCTCTTCCCTGTGACTTCCACCTTTCCTCACTTTAGAAAGAGAGTTGGAAAAATTTCTGCCTCTTTACTATATACAGTCATTTTCTCAGTGTTAAGTAAGATTGTGCTTTTATTTTGTGAGCCAAATATGATGATGAATCATATTAGGGGTATTATATTTGAAATGCTTTCTGTTTGTTTCTTTGACAGGTCCTTGAGCAGTATGAACGTGAAGGGTTTCATTTCCTGGCTAAAGTTTTTAATTCCTCACATTCCTTCTTGGAAGACTTGACAGGTCTAACTTTGTTACACCAGGAGACACAAGCTGCAGAGGTAAGAAAATGGGATTTAGATGTTAAGAATTACCAGTGTGATTAAATGAATCACTGATAGAATTGAGCAATGGTATTTGATTTACAGAATGATTTACACAATGCTTTAGACATTCTCCTCAATTAATTGCAACTTTTTGTATCCTGAATTTTCAGATACTGCCTTTAAAGGAAACAAGTGACTTGTGTTATGTGGTATAAGGAAATCAATTACCATTCTAGGTCAATTAAAATGTAATTATTGTACTGCTTGATAGATTATGGTATGGGGAAAACAATGCTGGCTGTTTGTCTAGTGACAAAAGTTAGAAATTGTGGTATGTTTTGGTCTCATAGGCAATAACCCTGTCTGAGGAGTTGTGATACTGATTGTGTTCCATAAAAAGTGAAACAGAATCACAGAAGGGACTTTAAAGATCATCTGCCCCTCTGCCATGGGCCTTTCACTAGATCAGCTTGCTCCAATATCTGTCTTAATGCTGGATTTTCATAATGAATTGTATTCCTTACTCTCTCTGCTAATGTCTATACCATCCTACATCATAATTTACTTTTGGCATAGTCATGTCACAGGGATGTTTCCAAAGGTGGCTTTGAGAGGTGATTATTCAGTCACTGCAGTGCAGTGCAAATGATGGAGCTGTTTTTTCAGCTGGAAATGGCTCAATGTGTTGCTTAATGATGACTTGGCTCTCTGTTTTGTGTTTTAACTTTTTAAAATAATTGGAGCAGCTGCTGGAAACATTCAGCTGTAAAATACCTGATGCATTCTTAAATCAGCCTGGTAATACCTAGAAAATGTTTAAATATATACATGAGAGGAATCCAAGAAAAGAAAACAAACACCATTTACCATGTGCCACTCATTAACTGTAAGAATAATTGTGGTCTGATTGCCATGCCTGACTTTTAGGCTGCTAATGTCAAATGTAAAAACAATTGCAATTGCCATGGTTAGTAATGTATTATTTTATGGATATTAGTCAGTAAATTTCTTTTGCAGTTTCAGCATGTGCACAGGTGTTTGTTTATGAAGTTTTAGATACTCTACAAAATATAGAGTGAGGTGTGAGTTTATTGCAACTTACTGAAGTTCAATTTATCATGAAAAATGGAGTTAGTGTGTTTTCAAAAAATCTTTTGGTTCAACACTGAGGTTTATGCAGTGAAATCATTGCTCATAGTTGGAAAAACTGGTATACAAAATATTTGCACAGCTAATGCTTTCAAATTAACCTAATTACCATAAACCCAGTGACTGTTCTTGTTGCTTCCCTGCAGTATTGCTGTATTTTTGTGAAAATTCATATGTTTTGCCAGGGTTAACTAGTTTAATAATCTTGATAAAGTCTGTGTTTATGAGGATTAAGATCTGACAGGCAGATTATCTGCAGATTCTGGGGCATGCTTGCTTGCTTCAGATTAAAAGACCAATTCTTTGGTTGCATTTTGCCATTGTTGGCTCTGAAAATGAGAGATTGTTTTGTGGTCTCCCACTACTCCCTCAGTACTTAATCTGGGGCAATTTTCAATTTTTTAGGTGCACAAGAGAGTGCTTTCAATGTATTTTCTGCTGAATTATTCTTGTATTTTGAGTGCATTTTCTCACACTGCAGTTGGTGAGTGTGAGGTCTGCAGAGTGGTTTTCCAGCTTTCTGGCTGCTTTGGAGCTGCTGTTGGCAGAATGTGTTCTCCAAAATGGAGCCATTAGATTTGTTAAGGTTGGTGCTCCTTTAGGTTGGTTTGAGATATTCTTGTTATATTTTAAGGACTGCAGCAAAAGCAGTGAGAGATTTCATAAGACATTTCTGGCCTCTTTGGGTGATTAGAATATTGGATTGTTTTGTTGAGAACTTACATGCCTTTCAGCACTCAAATCCTTCACAGAGATTCTGTAGGTTATTGGTGGGATTGGAGACCATAAAGATGTTTCTGGTAACCGAATATTTTCCTTTCCTCCTGTTTAGTAAAATTTCCCCAGTGCTATTTGTGTGAAGAAAAGAGCCTTGCAATGTTGAATGTCATCCAATGTTATAATTACTGCAGTAACATCACAATTGGTTGTAATTCTGTATATAAAATCACTGATAAACTTGCATCTCATAAGGAAACTACTCAATCCCTTTCAAAAGGGTTGCTATTGAAAACCTGATTCATGAAGAGGATTTAATGGAATCTTTTGCTTGGATTGTATTATTGCAGTCAGAAAAACTGTCATGCTGGTCTTGTGCTTCAGCATCTGAAGTGCAATCACACACTGAAACTGTTTCTTGTTTTTTATTTTTAATTCACCTAAATGCTCAGCTGCTTTCATGATGTGTATGTATAACTGCTTTAGTGAGAAATTGCTTTTAAATTTCAGTTGCTTAAAAAATATTCTGGGTAGGTTATGCAAGTTCCATAGGAGTGACTGTTAAACAGAATATTTTTGGATGACTTCAAGTTT
>JAWWLZ010000025.1:18626938-18641348 GCA_035041345.1 Poliocrania exsul
TAATTTTGCAAATTTGAGTGGCCTCTAAAATTAGCTTTTACTGGCCTGAGTTTTCTTTCAATTTGATTCTGAATATTCTTTTTCTTTGTATTGGGTTCTGAATATTTTCCTGGTGTTTGCACTTTATTGAACATCTCAGAAAGTGCTGGTATTTCCTTTCCCTTACTGTATTTCAGGTTCTCCTGAAGATTTCTTTTTACAGCATCTTTCCCTTGAACACATAATAACTTGGCTTCCAGCTGAGATCCACCATGCAACATATTTGTTTTTATGGAATTGGCTGGAGTCTTGGAGGGACCACCTGATAACTTAGGAGTGATAAAAAATAACCAGTTCCATAGTTAAACCCTAGATTTGATTCCAAGCTTAGCCTATTTGTGCCTGAGAAAATAAGGATTGGTTATCACTTATCACTTCAGTGGTATTTTTTCCTTAGCAGTGACTTCTCGTAGTTTAAGTCAAACTGGGTGGAAAGTCATGTTCTTGTAAGTGAAAGTTGTGTCTGACCTCATGAGGAGACATCAAAAAAGTCTATAATGTTGTGCATACAATAAAAAATTTGCCCAGAGAAAAGGGTCTAATTTGTGAGTTTGGAGAGCATAACATTTTAAAAAAGTTTTAGGATGAGCTTCTGTTTCTTTGGTCTCTCAACATTTAACCCCCCCTCTCTAGGTAATAACTAATTAACATGCTTTAAATTAGTGTTGAGTTCCATTCTGTAAGTATTGTCTAGGACATTGAAACTGTTTATATATAATATTTCATGAGCAAAAGCTGCTTGTGAGTTACTGAGTTTGTTGTTATTTTCATACACTTTTTATTCTGCAGGTCTGATGATGATTTTTAGCCCTTTAATTGTTCCACAGTATCCTTAAAATAATGCAGTTTCACTGGATAAATATGAATGTTTGGTAAGGGCAAAATGCTAGACTTTGAAATCTAACAACATACTCTTTAAATTAAGTTTGAGCTGCAAGCACTGGTAGGAGGGGAAATTGATGGCTAAAATGTGATAAGGATCTAATCCCAGATCTGATTTTGAGATCTGTGTGTAGCAGTTCTGCTGAACCTCTCTGTGTGAGGGTTTACATGCAGTGTCTGATTCCTGAGGTGTAAAATCTCACACAATGGCTACTGAAGGGCACGGGACTGTCTGAGACAATAAGTGAATTGACTCTATTCCAGTTAAAACACAAAATTAAACATAAAACAACTCTAGCTGGAATGAACTTAAAGCAGTGAGATTATGAAAATCAATTTGAGAAATACTCTGTATGTGCAAGCACATCAGTACTTTGTCATCTTAAAATATGGGCTCTGTATTTACTATAGGCAAAATAAAGTTTTGTTATTGTAAAGCACTGACTGAAGGCTACCAGATAGTGAATTTGATCCCCTGCAAGTCAAGTGTGAAATCAAGTAGGTTAATGAATAAATATAAAAAATATGTGATAAAGGAAAAAATACAAACTGTGATTTAGATGGAGATAAATGCTAAGATGTGTATTTATTTTTTTGTAGCCAAAGAAAGTAAGTCACAGAAATGGAGAAGGGATGCACAAGTAAACCTGTAAAGAATTAAGTAATCACCTTGAGCCTCTCAAGGGGATAGGAGTTAAGAGATACAGTTTAAAAAGTCTTTATGTTGGTGAAAAGTTTATTTGTCTGGTGTCTGCTGAGACAGTGTGCCAACAACAGCAAACCCAAAATGTAAGTTAGAAAGACAAAAATACTACTGGAAGAGAATATGAAGGCATAACAAATCTAGTTAGAATTATTACAGTGCAGCAGCTGGTTTTGCTAATGTTTCTTGGTTATTTTAAAAAAATTATCTAAGTTCTAATTTCTTTTGTCTTCTTACTTTGAGTAACTGCAGTATGTGAAGTTTACTGGGCTATGACTCATTCTTCCCACAAATACTATTTCTTTGAAAAGCCCTTGTAAAAACATGCATTTTGTATTAATTGTCTTAGCTGGCAATTGGAGAGGCTTTTTTTCTTCCTGGATGAGTAATTTATCTCTACTAATTTCTGGATGTGCCTCTGCCACACACTGTGCATGTGAGAGGGGGGTGCTCAGTGCTGGCCTGTGAGTGCTGAGCTCACAGCTCGGAAAGGGGGAGCGTACCAAGCACTGAGACCAGTTTAATCTCTTGCTTCACAAGCAATGATCTTGTATCTAACAAATATGAAACCTTGTGAACGTTTGCAGGGAAAGACAGTCATGACATTGAGGCTTGAATTTAATTCTCAGTAGATTTGAAAAAGATAATGAGCAAAGAAGGCAAAAATGCAAAATAAGATGTTATTTCTGGCCTCCAAAAGAAAAGTCCTTGCTTGAGTTTGGTTCACTCTAAGAAATATGGAAGCTAAATGGCTGAGGTTAATTCAGCTGAAGAATTAAAGAGCATCTGTATTGTATGTGAGTGCTGGGGAGTCTATTTTAGCTGTTCCCCTCTGGGCAGCCCTGGCAGCATTTAAGGAACAGCCCTGGCTGTGGATTCTCTTGCTGCTTCTACAATGCTTTGCATTTTCTCTGCTGCCCCAACGGAACAGGCAAACTCCTGAGAGAGAATTCTGGCCTGAATTCCATATCCTTTCTGAGTTTGTCCAGCTGTGCCAGCATACATCCATCATCCATCCCAGCAGCAGGCATGGATGTGGGTATGGATATGGATATGGATGTGGATGTGGATGTGGATATGGATATGGATATGGATATGGATATTATGGATATGGATATGGGCAGCACTGTCCTTCCCTCCCCGAGGGAGGGTGGGGAACTGCCCTTGGGAGTAAGGCCAAACTGTAAAACACAAGTTCACATTTTCAGATAGGTACTGACATACTTTAGACTCTGCCTTTCTTGGAATTTCAGGTTCTCTGTTGGCTGGGATTGTTATTTCTGCTTTCTGGATTTAATCTAGAGTTTAGGATTTCCATCAAATTGTTTAATGCACTTAATATGCAACTTAATGTTGTCTAATGTGTATATAATATGTAGATTTATGCCTGCAGATTACATTTGGATTACTCAACAAAGTGAAATGTTGGTTGTAGCTGAAACATGTTAATTAAGCTCAAGCAGCTGACTGTGAATTTTCCTTTTATACAGTGGAGATTTGGCCAAAAAAAAGTAATACTGCTAAATATCATTTGAGTTAAATTGAGGTGTAAAGGTCACAAATTCTTCTGGTCAATGAGGCTGAATTTAAGCAAGGTTAGTCATAAAAAGAGGGCATTTTTTATACTGTAGCATTAGCAACACCTTTATATCATAAGTAATAGCTGGTGTAGGATACAATACTAGAAAAAAGTTTGTGTCTTTGGAAAACTGCTAGGATTTAAGCTTACTTATGAAAGAGAAAAATGTTGTTTTCATGAAGCAATTTCTAAATTGAAGAATGTATATGTTGATCCTTGAATCTTTTGCATTCAAAGGAGAATGATACTCCCATGAAGGGTGAAGTATGCAGACCTTCATTCTGATGATCAAGTGGGATATTTCTTTACTCTCTTCAGTTTAAAAGAAAAGGAACAAACTTAATGGCAGAAAAAAAATGCCTATAGAATAGACTGCCCATTTAGAAATGCTTTTATAATGTGAAGGGATGGGGTAATACAGTGAAGAATGACCAGCAAGCTGCAACGTTTGACTGCAGCATTAACAGCAGCTTCTCAGTCCTGATCTTCATTGTACTTCCTTTAAAAAGGGAGGGGAGGTGCTCTGATTGGCATCTCTGTTTCAGGAAGAGCATCAAGAGTACTCTAATTTCATATTTAAATATGGGATCTGATTAATACTTGAGGCATGCAAGAGAGCTATAGCATTAAGTCTGTTGTTACTATAGTAAGATGCTATTACAGACATCACAAGACTTGTTATACAAGGAAACACAATTGCTTTGGATTAGAGAAGTTGCCAAAGGCTTGAAGGATTTATAGGTGCTGTTGCTTTGAGTTATATATAACTTTATTATTTTTTTTGAAAACATTTAGATCCAGAATTAATGAAGCACAATAAACGCTGATGAAAAGAGTCAGCAGCTTTGGCAGCTTTTAACTGATACTGAGCAAATGAAATGATGAATTTCATTGGAGCATTCCTCAGCTCTCCACATTGCTAGATAATTTATAGAAAATCATAAATCCAGCTTTTGCACCGAGAAATGAAGCTAATATTCTTTATGACTGCAGCGAGGTTCATTAGAGTTGGTCATATTTCTTAAATGACTTATTATTCTTCTGCAAGTGGGTGGGAAATGATCTGTCATGTTGGGACAACGTGGTGATGGTCTGGATCTCAGGGACAAAATATGATGAGAAGATCTGCAGAGATGTGAGGAGGAAGCACAGGGATGAGTGAGAGCAATGGTCATGTGGGGCTGAGCAAGGCAAGAATCAAGTCCTGGGAGAAGCTGTGCTGTCCTGGGACCCCAGGGGTTGGCAAGGGCTGGAGTTCAGAGGGCTCTGGAGGTTGCTGTAGTGCCAGCTGGGCTGAGTTAGTTTGAAATGCTCTGAGTTTGAGGGGCATGGAGGAGTTCAGAAGGATTGCAAGCCCCAGGCAAAGAGGAAATGGGGAAATGTGGCTTTAGAAACAAAGTATTGAAATTGGCTTTTTTTTCTGCAGCATCTCCAAAATGTAGTCGTGGTTACTGTAATGAGAAGGGACAATGAAATGCAAATGTGTAACTGCACTGGGATAGGCTGTGCTGCTGCAAGGTCTCTTTTTATGTGAATTAGGACTTCAGTGCATATCACATCCATTTGATCATGTCATTAATCTCAGCTGTATAAAATTGGCATGACTGTAGCATTGCTTCACTAACCAGCTCAGGGATTAGTGTGACATCCAGTGACTTTGGCTAGACAGATGCATTCCATTCCATTATATGAAGTCTGTAGTACTGCAGAGATGTTCCAAACAATTATTACTGAAACAGCTGATTAATTGCTAATTATTTTGGGGGTTCTTGGAGTTAGCTCACTAGATATAATTTGTTCTTGCAGAATTAGTGCTATGGGTATTGATGTGTCAGTAAATCTGAATGAAAAATGAGCCATAATCAATGAGGAAAGGCTTTTAAGTTTTGAAATAGTTTTACAACATTTGTTTCTTACAAGCAATACTATAAAAAGAAAATACGTAATGGCAGAAATTGTTCTTGAGTTCCCTTTGACTCTCTCTCTTCAATGTGACTCAGGAATTTAGTTATGTAAAAATATGACTAAGTCCCCTTTGCCTTTGAGGTATAGACTTGGATGAGATCCAGTATGAGATTGGATTTCAGTAAATTGGAAAAGTTCTTTCATAGTCTTTTTAACTTTGAATTTGGAACAAAAGTACATCAAAAACTGGAATAGATTTCGCCATGTAACTTCTTCATGACCGAGTGGGCTTTTCTGTCTTCAGGTAGTGTCTGATCACTGAATTAACCTCTCAGCATCAATAAATCATTCCCCTGCAGAGTAAAACCTACAATTTTAAAATACTTTGTCTTTTGTACCTTTTGAAATATAACTCTTAGGGCTGTGGAGAGAATCCCCAGGTAGACACAGCAAAGAGGGAGGGAGTGGAAAGGAGTCCAGGTGCATATTGTGTAATCTGTTAGGGTGACATGCTGAGTGTTTGCAGGTGCTGAGTGACCTCCTGGAGCAGTGGCTGGCGGGGTCATGGGGTTCAGGTAGAGTCAGTGTGGTTCTGCATATCAGAGGGAAGGGGAGAATGGAAATTATCTGCCCATATTATATGTTAGTGGCAATTAGGAAAAATCTGTCAGTCCACACAAACAACAGCTGGAATTTATCTTGTTCTGTGAGCCTTCAGCTAATTTTTCTCACTGTATCCCACCCGAAGGTATTTTTAAAACTGGCTGAAGACAGCTCTTATTTTCTGCATTGTGCTTATATTGACACAGTCACAGATGTTATTACTATGCAAACCACTATTATTATTATTTTTTTCTCTTAAGTACTTTCCTGGTTTCCCTTTTGCTGTGATAATTTTTTCATTGTTCTCGAGAGATGGAACTATTTCATTCATGGAGCACAAATGTTTTCTCTTAAGTATTTGAAATGTCCCATCCTTCTGTTGTGCTTCTCCAGTTTACTATGAAATACTCCAACCCTATTCAATGTATTTTTGTTTAAACCTTCCATTGCTGTAAGCTTTAAAATGTTCTGTGTACAGCTTTAGTTTTCCAAGCTGTATCATCATTTTAGCAATGAAATTCTGCTGTCGCAGTCACTGCAGTGTCATCTTTTGTTTTCTTTGTATTTCCCTGTATCCCAACACTTCCATAATTTCCCTGTTTGATTCTCACCTGCTTGCAGGTCTACTTTGTATCTTCTGTATATTTTATTTTAAGTGGGCACCTGCATGATTTGAAATAAAAATTTAAGTCTTTTCATATTCCAAATTCACAAACTTTTTTCACCTTATTTAATGGTAAACTCTCAGAATAAATGGTTGCAGATTCCTATTATGTTTGTATTTTATTGTGATAGTAGCTGTAAGTGGACATAGAAATGCTTCTAAACAATTTATTTTTCAATAATGGACTTGGTTTTTTACCAGAATGTCATAAAAAATTGCTATTTATTAATGCTTCATTCTTGCATTAATAAATAAATAAATTCTGAGCACATTTTTATGTTAAAAAATTCAGAACTTTTTTTCTGTCTTTTCTTTCACAATAATCTCGGTCAGTAACGTGGCATTTATTCTATTTATACTTGCAAACACTTTCATTTTAAAAAACTACTGGACAATTTTAATGAATTTCATCAGTAATACTGTGGTGCTGTTAACTGGCTGGTATTTAAATTTTTTTGTATTTAAATGTATTCTTACCTTTAGAGGACTGCATTGGTATTTTATTGTTCTGTAGCTGCTCAGTTTGTCAGAGGACAGACACTGTTCCTGCTGGGCTCAGCACCTTTGCCTTGCCTCAGCCTCTGCCCTGTTCTGCCTGTAAACTCAATTTAGGAGTCTGGTTGATTTTCCATTCCTCTTGTACAAACATGCACCTTCCAATACTTGCATTCACATTGAGCAATAAGAAATTGTCAGTACCTGTTTTTCTTGACTGTTAAGTATCAGGTGTAATTTAACAGTTAATTTGGGGAAATATTTTTTCAGCCCATTGTCCCCTGTCAGCAACCTTCATCCCCCAGGTGTGCCTGCAGTGTTATACTAATACACACTTCTTGCCAAGGCCTGTTACCTCCTAGATTATGATAATTAAACATCAAAAGTTACATTTGAAACACTAATATTTGTATTTTAAAAATTTCTTTTAAAATCTTTTTTTTCCTCTAGCTCTTCATGCCCAAGACTTGTATTGGAAATAATGCAATTTTCTGGAAATTTAAGGCTATGCACATAACAAACTTATGGCCTGAGATGCAGAGCAGCCTCTGGCTTTTTAAAAAAAAATGTTATATATATTTTATCAGAAATAGATGTCTACCCTCATTAGTGTTGAGTTCAGACCTGAGCGAGTCCATCTGACATTTTCTGTCAGGATTTTCTGTAGGGCTTTCTGTACTTTATATTTGCCTGTGTCCTCTAAAATATGCTGCTATTTCACCCAAATTCCATGAAGAGAGTGTGTAACACAGGAAAAAGCTGGACTAAATCTCTGTATTGCAATGTGGAGTCTTTTGTATCCAAACTGTTGTCGGCCTCTTCTGTTTCATGTTCTTTTGTTCCAAGACATTACTAACAATTCCCAAATAGATTCTCAGCCACACACACAGAAAGGAGAAGGAGCCCCTTCTGTTGCCATTCCACTCCAACTCCAGTCTCTCACAGCTTACACAGTGACAGAGGAGCCAAGGAAGTGAAATACCAGGGGGAAGTTTGGCATCGTTGTTCTCACCATTGACTCATTTAAAGTCAGGTTTTATCTCTGACAATTGTCTGTTCACAGAAAATACTGCAAGTTCTTAGAATTACAAACATATCGAGCCATGAACCAAGTTTTCCCTGGCTCAGCAGTGGCCAAAGCTGCCAATGGATCTGAATTTTATGTGTTGTTTTTTTCTGTTGAGAACCACTGTTCAGTCTGAGATCATCAAAACTTGCTGCAACTATGGTTCAATATTAGATGTTAATCATTATTTCAGAGTCAGAATGTGAATTCTCATTATGGAATGCCAGTGACTTCATAGCTGAAGTTGTTCTTCTTGAAATTTTACAATTAAGTTAGATTGTATCCCAGTATATTAGTAATTTTAGCAGAATAGTCTAAACCAAAATGAAATCAGATGTTCTTCATGGAAATAGGGAAGTCCAGACAATGGGTATTGTATTTAGGTTACAAGACTTGTGGTCTTTTTTTTATTTTCATTGTTTACATTGTAGGGAAGTCTTTGCTCATTTTAAGGACTAAGGCTATTATTTAAAAAACATTTTTTAAAGTTTGTATCCAAAAATATTTCTCTTGAGTTGCATAAATCGTAAGGTCGTCTGGAAATTCATTGCCCTTGTGAATGAACTCCTGGTGACTGAGGAATTTTTGTGAGTCCCCTAAAAAACATTCGCAGACATTCCACAAATAAACAATACATTGATTTGGGGGGACATTTTATAATTATTTGTTCTCCAAAGTTCATTTTGGTATGGTATGTTTTAATTTTTAACTTAATTATTCTGAGAATTCTCTTGCAGCAGCAGCAGAGAGAACAGAACTTGAGAGCATGAGCCAAAGCTCCTCCAATTGCTGAGTGCAGATCCAGAACTGAGTAGGATATTTCATTGACTTCCCTGAGTTCTGAGAGAAGAGTTGGGATAGTTCAGTGACATAGGCCAGCTGCTTTCTACTTCTTTTTGCATTTTGCAATTGTTTTGGCAGTTTTGATCTCATTTCCTCAATTAGTTTTTCCTTCTCTGCCTTTCATTAATAAGTTTCACATGTGGTTTTCTTTTGTTTTATTTTTCTTCTTTCAGGGCCGTTTTTGATGAATAGTTGACTATAATCACAGCTACATTGGATTTGGCTTTTTCTGCCTTGGGTGTAAAACATTGCAAGTGGCAATTCTTATTTTATTGGCACAATAAGCTGATGCCTCACTAAATGTACACAGAGCAGCTCTTGGTACAGCAGAAACCCTGATGTTGGTATTGCAGAAGAGGTTTATTTGCAATATTGGGGGTAAGGGGGACTCAACATCATTGGATTGCTCCATGTCCCAAGGGAATGGGAACAGGAATAGCAGTTGCATGCCCGTGAAAGCTCTCACTGTTGCTTTTGGACAAGATTTGCTTTCTACTGCTCAATCTGTAAGCAGTCCAGGAGTCCTGTTCTCACCAGAAGTACAGCTTTGATTTCAGTTCATGTTCAGTTGCTTCAGTGCTTTTTCTGATTTTGATTCATGTCAATGATATTTTGTTCACCCTGAGTGAGCTCACAGGGAAAATGATACCATGTAGGACCTGAGGAGTGCTGAACTATGAGCCAGTTGCCTGGGATTTCAGACAGACATTTCAGCCTTAATTTCCACTCTCCCAAACCTGTGTGTGTGTCACTTAAGTTCTCAAGTTTTCCCCTAGTCCTTGAATCCCTCAGGTAGGAAGGTTGCAGTGCTGTGCCCCCTGGGAACTGAAACACCTTCTGGATCTGCCCATCAGTAGCACAAATACAAACATGGACAGTCTTGACATGAGCACAGGGTGGAGGCTGCTCAGGTTTTGTTGGTCCTCTCTCATTCCAGGGAGCCTGGGCAGACTTCCAGAAGTTACTGCTGTCAGAAAATTATGAATCAGGAAAATACAGATCAAAGATACAGTGATCTCCTTCCAACTTTGCAAGAGCATAAAGTCACTCTGTGAGAAACCAGACCACTTCTTGGTTCTCCAAACCAGCACAGGGACAGATCAGGAAGCAGAGTTGACAGATCCTGCTCTGATGTTCAGGGGGCTCAGGAAGGGAAGTGGATGTTGTGGATCAACACTGCTCTCTGGGTTTTGCTCACTGTCACAAACATGCTCACAAAGATTCCCTATTTTTTTTCTCTCTAAATCAGTACTTTTAACTCTGACAGAGTGATTTATGTCATGGTTCAGCACTGGCTTGGCCTCAGCAGAAAGATCAAAGAAAGAAATGGATGTAAGCATTAGAGCAACAATAAGTAGGTGTTCAAGGTGGGGTCTTGTGGGTTGTTTTTAGAAGATGAAATGAAGCTGGTTTAGTGTAAGTTCAGTCTTGACTGGACTCTGATTTCTAATTAATTGATGAATTTTACAGAAGTTTTATTTCATAACATAGAAAACATTTGCAAAACATAAACATGTTTACTGTAAAGGAACTGAGAAACAATCTGTGTGTATTTCTCCACTCTGAGGTTTCTACAAAACTCAGAGGCAGAAAGAGAGTCATTGAAAAGCAGAGTCTCTTACTGCTTTAATGCTCTATTAGAAGTGGTATTTCTACTTCTTAGTTGCTAAAGAATAATTTTTCTTTTGGGGATTTAGAAATACTCAACAGTGTTCTGGGTCTGACTGCCCCAGGGACCAGGTGATGTTATCCCAACTCATGGAGTGATGCTGCCAAGTGGTCCAGGGCCTGTTCCCACACAGCAGGGACAAGTCCAAAGACAAGGAAGTGGAGCTTACTCAAGATGGGAAATCTCACTTCCTGTCTGCTGACTTGGAGATGAATTGGGGAAAACTAATATTGCCAAGTAGTGTGTCAGCAGTTCCAAAGAAATTGTAGTAGCAGGGAGAAAACTTGGACAAAACTTGGAGTCACTTACATTGATAATGCAACACTGAAACTGAGGAGCTCTTCAATTTTCAGTTGCAGCAATTATATTTTCCTCAACTGCATATTAAAACCATGCATACACTGCCCTGAAATAATTTTTGTGTAGTTTTGAAAACTCCTTTAAAATTTTATTATGTAACTCTCCAAATATTCCCCCCCACCACTCCCCCTCCCCCAAAATGCCAACAAAGAGATTCTTTGCTGCTAAACCATTCCACACTTCAGTCAAAAAAAGCAAGTGGGTAAGTGAATTCACAGAAAAAGCAGCATATTCCCATGGTGTTTTCCTCTAGGTTCTTCACAATACAAAATGAATGTGCAGCCTCTGTTTGAAATAATTAGCTGTGGTTTAGTGGGGGAATTTTGGTACTTTCATGTTGTACTCGCTTTTGATCCAAATTTCCCTGCTCTGCCTTGTTTAATTCTGGCCATCTGGATTAAAAGACTCTCTTAATCTTAAATACAGATTGTAACTCTTTCTTTGGAGTACACTGCCATAAAACTCTGGCAGGTTTCCAGCTTTCTTCATTAAAGCTTTCTTTATTATGGTTTGTCAGCCATTAAAAGATCGTTATGTACAAAGGGTACTTGATTATAATTTGCTGGAGCTGAGAATCAGTTACAGCAGGAACCCAGTGCTGTAATTAAAATAGAGCATGTTTGTACCTGCTGGGATCTTCTGACAGCTGTTGAGAGTGAGCACAAATCCTGGTTGAAAGACAGCAATTTCTGCTAAGAGGACACTCTAATCTGACAGTGTTTGTGCTGGGTTGTGGAGGTGTGACTTGGTGTGTAATAGCTGTGTTTGAACTCAAATTCCTTGTTGTGACAGGGATAAAAGGGCAGTTTCATTTGCTGTAAATCTTCTCACATCTTTTATTTTTATTTTGGGTTCAGAAAAAAAATGTACATTTCTGTTAGAAAAGGAGCAGTTGGGGATCCTTGAATCCTCTCCAAGTTTTGTTCCTGCTCTCATGTGGTTTTTGTCAGAGAGCTCAATCTCTTTTATTGTTGTTTTTTTTTTACCTGTAAAGTTTTGAAAAATTGTGAGAAAATTGCTAGCTTGAAAATTATTTAAAAAGTGAGTTTTTCATAGGTGTTTGTGTCATTTACTTCTGTATTTTTGCTGTTGTGGAGTTGCAAGAAATGTAAGTTTGTGTTGGCTGCACAGTTGAACTGTTATGGACAAGGAACAGCATGACACAGCTGATGGTGTGACTGATTCTCAGCAGGATGTCATGGATAGCCCAAAGTATATACGTGAGAACTTCAATAAACCTCAGAAAATATTTCTCTATAACACTGAAGTTATGTAGCAGCTTTGCAGTTTTTTCCCCCTAACTTGTATCTGCCCTAACACTCCATCTTCGAGATGCCTTTTAGAAAATCCTCACCTGGGAACTGAATCTGTGGATGTTTGTTGAGGTGAAGCTGATTAATGAAATAATTTCACTTCAAATTTTACAAGCATCTGTTTGACTGAAAACAATTTTCTGCCACAGCTGATAACTAGAGATGCAAACACTGTGTGTGCAACCAATTCAAGTCTTGTAATTAATTATCAGTCTGTGGGGAATTGTTCATATAAGTAGGTCAGAAATTTGCTTTTTAATCTCTCTCAAGTTGATCTCAAATTGGACCTTTCCAATTAAGGAAATGGAGTGTGTCTGATGGAGTAAAACAGATTGTAGATGTAGGCTATGGACTAAGGGAAAAAAAAATCCAGGACAGTTGTAGAATTTAAATGCTCTTTCCCAAAACTTAATCAGAATTGTTGATGTAATCAGGAGTTTTCAGTCTCACCAAACAGGTAAGGAATCACAGACTAACAGATCCTGTACCTCAGAGTTCTGTCTTTACTCAGCAGTGAACCCTCATGTTCTAGTGAGCAAACAATTGAGATATGCAAGACTTTTGAGAATAATTTAAATAACTTGGAAATTCAGAGTTACCTGAAAAATCCTGTCCTGTCTCCTTTCAGTCAAATCTTTTCTTTTTACAAGGGTCTTTTTTTTAATACCTTTGTTGGTTTCAGAAGAAGTGTGGATCTAATCTCCTCAGTGGCAAGTCCTTGCACTGCCCTTGCCAATAATTTATTTCATATGTATTCAGTCCAGTTTTCTTTTTACATGCGTGAAATAACAGTCTGGCAAGTGGTAAATTATATACAGTGAAGAAAAAAGGCTTGTGGGGTTTTTTTTGAGTAAAAATACATATTTTATGTAATAATCCTTTCACTGAAGTGAATAATTAAAGTTAAAATAAATAAGACCTTAAAAGACATTGCACAGTAATTATGTAACTTTTAAGACAGTTCATGGTAATCAAGTATTTTCACTTTACTGGGTTTTTCTTGGAAAAGTTCAGAGTCATGTGATGATGTACCACAGTTTGTGAGAGTAGTTTGCTACGAAATCCAACTCTCAGAAGGTGATTTCCAAAGATAAGATGTTTATCAGCTCTGTCTTATGGACTAGAGCAAAATAGTTCTTATTTCAAGTTTGTGTCTGGTCCTGCAGTGGGACTCCACAGTGGGAATTCCTACAGGGTGACTGGTGAGAAAGAAAATTGCTTATATGACTCCATAGCCAATAATGTGTTAGAACTCTGAGTCAAACCAGCTGGAGCTGTTCCAGCTCAGGAAATGCTGGGCATGGCTGGGCACTGTGTGCACCGTGCAAGGATTCTTCAACCCTTCCCCAGGAATCAGTGCACCCAGGGCATTAAGACAAGCTTTCCCCCCTCTTGCCCAGCCCTCTTCACTTGGCAGTGTGTTTGAGGGTATCAGATGCAGAGAACACAGGGAGAGCTCTCTCATTAAGGAGATGTAACACACAGTCTGCTGGGGTTTGATATTTTTGAACATCTAAGAATTTGACCCACATCTGAAAATTCCTGATTTTCCTGTTCTATTGAATACAAACTGAATCAAATCCTCGGTGTCCCCAGAGTGTTTATCCAACACCCAGAGACATTCTCAGGTGATGTATGTCACAGTAGCTGTGGGGATAATGTGCTGTGGAGCAGCAGCTGATAACTGGACACTGATTTAACCATAATTGCTCCCCTGCTCGTGCTCCTGAGGGCTGCACCGTGTTCTCTGTGCAGGGATTTGGGCATTGCAAACAACTGGAATACACACATTATATACATTATTTAGTATTCTTACTAAATAATAGATGCATTGGGATATAATTGAAGGGCAGTTTGAAATTGGAAAAGTAAACTGCAGCTCATAGCACTTCCACCTGTTTAAATATTTTAGTTTAGTTCATTCTTTGCTGGATGCAGTCTGTGCTTTGGTTTTCTGTGGTACCACTACACTCTAAGCTTGCAACAACTATATTTTTTTCAATTATTGTAAGTAGAAGATGCAGTTATAGATATTATATTCACATATCTGCCTGACTGCTTTTACAGAATAACTAAGACGCTTCAGTTGATTTAGATACGTAATGTTACCAGATGTGCTGGTTTAAAGGTAAAGTGGCAGGAGAGACAAACCCAACACAAAAGATTATAAGTCAGAGTTACAATTTAGTAATATTGCAATAAATGCAGTGATACAAAGAGAAATTGGGTTTAACCCACAAACCCAGCAGTGTAACCCAGCCCCCTGGGGCACAAACACAGTGGGGTTTG
>JAWWLZ010000025.1:18643999-18659552 GCA_035041345.1 Poliocrania exsul
GCACAGTCTGGTGGAGAGTGGTGGGCTCCTCCTGGCCAGGGTCTGCTCCTCCTCTGGATCCAATGAGTGGTTCCCCAGTCCCCAAAGCCCAAGATTGTCTCCCCTGAGGTGCAGGTGGGAGCCCCCAGTGCCTCCCCCAGGGCAGGGAGTTCCACACTGGGGGATCTGACTCTTCGGGTTTTGAATTCGTTTTTAATTAACGTAATTGAATTTTGACAGATATTAATGTATTGACTTCTCCAGAGCTCTTGCTTGTATAGCAGACTTTTCCCAGGTATCCTCCATGACTTCTCATGGGAAAATAAGAGAAATTCAAACTCAGTAAACAAATATGCAAGTATTGCAAAACGTGATTCCTGATTACGTTCTCCTACACTTGGTACTTCATCTCATCTGTCACGTCTTGAGCATAATTGGTGTCACAGCATTTTCACATTCCTTCTTCACAGACTGAGGAAGAAATAAAGGAAAAAAATGGTACCTTCAGCAAATGCAACCCCAATAGTGCCACTTGTCTCTTAGGCCACTGACTAATGCTGTTTCTTATGTTGACCTCTGTCAGCATTTTGCCAATTAGGAGAGGGAAAAAGAAAGTTTTCTTTAAAGTTAATAAATTATATTTATTCTTTGTTGTGTTTTGTTGATAAGGAACAGATTTGAAAAATCAAAATATAAAATCTGTATTGGAAGTGGCTGAAATCTCTTTTTCTCCATTCAACAGTCGAATGCCATTCCAATGCATGAAAATACTCGTCCAGATATTTTGAACTGTGTGATGGAAAGAGCACCAAGTGCACAGTGGCTTTGGTGTGCTTTTGGCTCCTGAGCTCTGCTGCAGCCACTGCCATCTCTGCTGTTCTCACTTGAAGGGAGTTTTTGTTGTTAATCCCTTCAGTCAAACTCTCAGGGTTCGTGTCTGTCGAGCCTTGGAGCCCGATTTAACCAGGGCCTTTGGAGTCTTTAGAAACATGAGGCAAATAAACTAAACCTGGAGGGAGCAGGTTATCTTGCCCTCTGAGGGGTTGGTTGATACAAAGGACTAAGCATTTTCTGAGCCCTGCTGTTATTATTCATCAAATATTTGAATAGGAGCAGAAGGGGAGGGGTTTGGCTTGGCTTCACAGGTGTCTTCCAGCTCTTCAACAAACAGTAGCCCTTGCCTGCCCTTGTTTCCATGGGTGCAGGAGAGTCATGAGAAAGCAATTTAAAAAAAAAAATCAACCTACTAAGGACATACAACTGGAAAATAAACTTAGTGCAAGACTTGCAGTTAAATCATGAAGAATTTTATGCAGGTGCATCTGGCTACTGTTCCCTGAGAGCCACGGGGTGAGCTCAGCCAAGCCAATGTCCAGCAAGTGCTTGTCCTCCCCTTGCTTCTGCACAGCAATTCCACATTGCCAGCAGGTGGTCAGGGCTTATACTGCTTTTGGTTGACTTTTTAAATAGTTGGCCAACTACCTGTGAATCAGAACTGTAACTGTGGCACTTGTGGGCCCTTGGGAATGTGGTGTAAAGATGGAATTCTTTGTTGGAGGGCATGTTTTTATTTTTGTATTTCTGTCTCTGTATTATATAAGATATTGACCAAAATCTAGTATATTAGAATATATTTGCACATGGAAAGTCAAGGTTCTATTGTATGTGGTTATTCAAAAATTAAGAGGTAAAACCTTCTTTGAAAAAGCTCAATAAGTGCTGGATTTTGGAAGTATTTATGCTGTAATGCTGTATTTTGTTTTGTTATCTTAAATAGAAAAATATATGGCAATCAGAGAGTTTTTCTTTATTGTATGCAAATTGTCTTTGGGGGAGGCTTTGTAATTGTGTTGGATATTTAAATATTTAAAGCAAAAAAATTTCAAATGTCTTTTGACTGTAAAAAGATTCTTTTTCCTGCCAGAAGGAATCTTAAATTGTCAACCTGTCTTTGCTTGCTTGGACTTGTTAATCTTAACTAAATAAAACAACCTCTTAACTGTTTCTTCTGACTGAATTTTCCCTCATAGACAAAAAAGTAAGATTATACCTGTCCATTGTTTCATTTACTGTAGTGTTTGTTGTGGTATTGTTTAGAGGGAAGTCACATCTTTCAGTAGGTATTGAAACCAGATTTCTGATTAGGGTCAAGGTTAAACATAAAGAAAATGGGCACTTGGCAAAACAACTCTGATTATAAACAAAACAGGCTTCATTTGTGTGAGGCTGAACAAAAATCACTCTGCTGTTGTGAAGAAGAAATCTTTGGCCATAAACATTTGTAATTTAAAACCCAAACCTCTTGTCTTCTGCTCACAAGAATGGGATGAGTGTCAAGGTTTTGCCTTTAAATTCCCAATGCAAACAGAGGGGTCTTCATTCTGAGAGGACTTTTCATAGGATCCTGAGGCACAGGTTTGGTTTTAAAAGTGATTTCATTCCACACTTTCACACTTGTGAAACACCAGCACGGGCACTGCACTTGGAGCATTCCTGGCTCTCTGAGCAGACAGTGCTGTCACAAAGTGGGGAAGAGAAAGGGTGAGATGGAGATGATGACATTGTCCCAGGCTGAGGAGAAGGTGGAAAATGGGATGAGTTTCCTGGACAGTTGTGTGCCAATTAGAATAGTGACGTGAGTAAATGAGACCTCAGGAGAGAATGTTGTATTCCAGCAGATTCCAACCCAATGTTCTGTGACCTGGGGCTGCTTGGGGTTGGCAGAGTTTTACCTGCTCTGATACTTCAGGGGAGTTCACAGAGTAAATGGAGCCATACCACTCCTGGAAGAGCCTTGTGACAGGACAGTCATGAGAAATTCTGATTTGATATGAGGAAAAAGGTTGTGTGCTCTTTTCTTTTTTTATGAGGGTGGTTAAAAACTAGACCAGGGACAGAAAGAACTTATGGAAGCTTCTTTCTTGGAGATACTCAGAAGTTATCCGGTTTCCTTGACCCTGCTTGGTGTGGGGGTTACAGTAAATGACCTCCAGGTGTCCCTAACTTATTTTTTCTCCAATTCTAAGCAAAACTACAGTAATTTTGAAGAAGAACTCATATCATAAACAGATCTGTCACTGTATTCAGCTCTTCTATTTCTCTAAGCCTGCACTTCTGAGAGCTTTTATCACTTATATTTGAACTACACTGAAGTCTTGTATTGAGCCCAAGTGTTTAGTCATGCCTTTTACTTAGCATAAGAGCTTCCCCTGATTGTGTTGTTTAATTAATTTTTAGTATCATTTTCCTTAAAATTATTTGCAAACTTTTTACTTCGTAGATTTTAGTAGAATTGATGGCATGGAAGAGTAGATGGTTTTTCTGCAGTAGAAACAAGCTAATTTTGCAGGTGACTGAGCATTCAGAAACATTCTGACCTGGCTGGTTTTAAATATAAGGCACTAAGAAGACAAGTATTTTTGTCCACATCAACTATTCATGAATCTTACTTCTGAAATTGGGGCTGTTTTGACACATGCAAAAAACCCCAAAGAAGTGCTACCTTTTTGCTAAACTTCAGCTTTGTAATTATTAGATCCATCTCTGGTCTAACAGACCTTCTGTCTTGCCCTGTAGCAAAGCTGCTGTTTCTGTTTTGTCAGGACAAGCAGTTTTGGAAAAGAATCACTGTTCTAAATTAAATAAATAAAATAAAAAGTCCTGCTGGACCATGTTGTTCCTCTCTCTGGCTTCCTTTTTGGAGAAGTAATTTATGCTCCCAGTGGTTTCTTCTGCCAGGAAGAGACAAGGAATTGTTATAATTCTTGAATGCTACTCATTTAGTTAAATATATTGTGTATCAAACTGGGGCTTTGTTTGGGTCTGGCAGGACTGCCCAGATCTCTTCATGCAGAGCTGACTGTAACCTTTCTGCTCATACTTGTCATTAATTTTTATGCAAGTTAATAACTATCTACCATAAACCTGAGTTTTGCAAAACTTCACCTTAAAGATGGTTGTGCTGGACCACACTATGGTTGGGCTGAGGCAGCTTGTTCATGTTTTAGTGCTTTCTGTCCATGGCCACAAGGAGCTTAGAACTGTTTTGAACAAGTCCAAACGATGCTGAAACCCTGTTTAGTAACAAACACACAAAACCAGTTTTGAACAAGTTGAAAATTTAATAAGGGGGCAAAAGGAAGTTTTGCTGTTCATGCAGTGTAATAAAGTTCAAGCTTCTCTTGCACAGTTTGAAAGCTGCCCCAGCCAGGCTGTGTGATTGTTGAGATCAACCAAGGAAATTATCTTGGCTGAATGGGAACAATTTGGTGAACTCAGTAGTTGCATAATTTTACAAGCTTCATTGTGATCTCCTTAAGCAGTTTTTGATACAAATCATGTTCAAGGGAACTCCAGTACTTCAAAACAAATACTAAGCTGTGTTGAGAAATTGATAAAAACATCATGCTTACAACTACAGTAAAAGCTTCAGCAATTTATAATATACACTTCAGACTTCATTTGGTGCAATTGGACTGTTTTAATTCCCAGAATCTTTTAGAGAAAATTTCTGGATGTGCACTTACAAATCAATGGTGCTAAATTGGTGCCCTGGTTGAAAATGTGATGTTATGTGGTGTAGAACAGCCAATTAAATGCATGGATGATTTAGGAATGGTTTGGGGGTTCCCTTTCAGAGTCTGGCAACACTAATAATTGACAATTTGTTCTAGCTATACCTGCTGGAAATAGGTTAAAAACTTTGTTTGGATTAACTGGAAATGGAGCTTTTAAAAATACAGTTAAGTGTAAATGATGCATTACTTGTTGAAGCTGTAGTTTAATTCATACACAAACCAGTTAAAAAGTGGATAATGTGTCCTAAGGTGTAAGTTTGTTGTGTCTGAGTAGGAAATGGCTTTCAGGTTGCTTGGAAGACTTGCACTCAATCCTCGGTCTGTCTGTCTAAATCCACTACATGTGTATATATGTATATACTCATTTAAATACTGTGACTTCTTTACCATCAAGTAAAATGTTGAAAGATTCATCATTTTCTGAACTCATTTTCAGCATGTGTTGCAGTATTGTGTTGTGTGCTGTTGAAATCTGCAAACCTTAAAAAGTGTTAAAGTCAGTTATTCATGTTTGCAGTGGGAACACATCCACTGTTTTGCAGAAACAAATATAATTGACTTCAGCTACTTTTAACTATTAGCCTCAGGCTACTAAATGAACTTTTCCATTCTCTGATTGTTACCCTGACAAGGAGTCCCTCTTGTTTCCTGCTCTCAGTTCGTGCCTGTGTAGGTTGAGCTGTGGCTCCACATTAGAGGAGGTGCTGTGAGTTCCCTCCCGGTCACAACACACGGCCCCTACTCCAGAAACACCTCCCACTGTTCATTCCAAGGCTCTGCAGGTCTTATGTACATTAATTAGGTAATTTAATTGTGATATGGTAATTAAGACCAGAAGTTCTTCTGCTCCCCACAAACCCCCTGTATTACAGGGTTTTTAATACGTATGCAAATTTAAAGACCATTTAAAGCATTTTTAGAAGTGCAAAAATACATTTGAAAATTGTATTGGGATTTTGGCTTGTCTGTACTATTGATCTCTCAGTCCAGAGAGTTTGGTGTTTCTTGCTGTGTTATTGGCTGTTAACACTGAGCATTCTTAGGTGGAATAAGCATAGTTGTTATTTTAACTTAGCAATTCCTTATCAACAAATCCATTTGAATATTATAACTGATTTCTTATAACCATTGATTTTCAGATGGTAACTTTTTGAGGTTTTTTCCAAATCAGTTTACACATCTGACAACTTGTTTTAAATTTTGTATTGTAAGGAAAACAATTGGTTTTGGTTAGTTCTCAAATAAAAACCCTTTTCATAATGGAAAGGAGATTTTAAGATGGATGAAATATTAAGAATGAAGAACATGTGCTGTTTTTTATACCTATAATGGAGGTGGCAACGTGTGGAAATGGATATTTATAGAATACTTAGAGCTTTCAAAAAACTGTAGAAATTGAAATTGTGAAGAATTCATGCATGTAAATACTTCAGCCAGAAATAAATAAGATTAAAGGAATGCTGGACATCTATTAGTCTTTTAAAAACATGTTCATGCAAGACTTCCAAGAACTGGAGGGGTTGAGTTGAGGATCTGCTTTCAGTTGATGTCTTCACCTGCACACTCTGCAAATGTGTCAAATTGTGCAGATATGACAAATGGTTGCTGCCTTTTGCCTTTTCCCTGGAAGGCCTCAGCTGTCCTTACACCTCAGCTTCTCATTCTATCTGTGATTTAAAGAAAACCCTTTGAAAATAGCAAATTCTGATAGTATGTTGTGTACTGAAGAGACAAGAACATGGTAATAACAAGCCACAGCAGAAGAAAGTCTTATTTTCCACTCAAATTATTAGTCAGTGCTTTCAGCAAGTAGTGGTAATAATACCCACAGCATTTCTTTTGACTCCTGGTTTTTCATTGAAGCAATAAAATCAAATTTTGAAAAATAAATAATTATAGCTTAGCTTGAAAAGCTTTCTCAAAGGGAAAACCTTGGTAAATTCATGCACTTCTTCCTACAGATCTTCATGTGCCAGGTTTATCAGAGAGATTATTCCACTGGTGAAGATGAGAAAGAAACTGAATAGTATTTCAGTCCTGTTAAGTCTTTACAGGCTTCTGATTGAAATGCTTGCAGGAACAGGAATATTCTATAATGCCATCTGTAGAATGTGGGGCAGTGCTGTGGTGCCTCTGCCAAGGAGCATCATTATGCATTTCAGCTGAAAAGGTACACCAAAGACTGGGATGAGTCTGAGTCTGAAAATAAATATTTTGATTGGTCATATCTTTCAAATGTGTTTCAATTGATTTTTATTAAGACTGGCATTCTTCCAGAACTGCTGAACAAACACTTTGGCATCTGGTCCTTCATCACTTAGATAAATACCAAAACTCCAGTTGACTTCAAAGAGTGCAGAATTAAGATCTTAGTCCCCAAGAGACACATTCTGATTTTATCTCCTAAGCAGGAGGATCATGTGGGATAGTCTGACAGACAGAAACAAGTACCTGAAGGGAAGTGACAGTTGGGTGAGTGAATCTTCGTTGTTCCAATCCCCACTGAAGGCATGTGTTGGTTTGTGCTGGGGAGGCAGCCAGTAGTAAAGCTGTTGTCTCTCATTAGCCTGACTTAAGCAGTCAGGCACTGGCAGCTGGCACTGACCAAGCAGTCCTGCAGGGATCCAGTTGTCCAGGTTACTGGTTGCTTCTGAAGCTTTTTAAATCTGTCATCCTCCACCTTGAGTTGGTGATGTAGAACAGTCAGCTGGTGGTCATATAGCTCTGGAAGTCTAAAGAATAAGCACAGCAAGGTTTGTAGAGAAGGAAATTCTTGTATTAGATGTACTGACATAGTTGAAAAAAATAAAATAACCTCTTGATGCAGAATGTATACCTGTCAAGAAAAAAATGTCAAAGTTTCAGTTGGCTAAGCTGAGGCTGAATACCAAAGTTCCTCTTTGGCTTCGTCATCATCACCCATTCCCATTGCCCTTTTTTTCCCATTAGGAACTGGTGTTTGGGTTGTGTTCCCCAAAGGTAGGTCACCTTCCCAAGCCAGTGCACATTCCCCCCAGCAGTGTTGGCCTCTCCCAGGCAGGAGGGTCTGCAGTGGGAGCAGCAGTGGGCAGGGGGGTCTGCAGTGGGCAGGGGGAGCAGCAGTGGGCAGGGAGAGCAGCAGTGGGCAGAGGGGTCTGCAGTGGGCAGGGAGAGCAGCAGTGGGCAGGGGGGTCTGCAGTGGGCAGGGGAGCAGCAGAAGGTGTGTGGGGCTGGCGACTCTGCCAAAGCTGTGCTCAGATTTATCAGGTGGCTGACAGAGAGCTGAGTGGTCAGGCTTAAATGAGGAGTGTGAGCTCAGAGATGGATTGATTTGATGGAAAGAGGTGGATGATTTTATGGAAATGGTCTTGTTGATAACTGGATGCTTATCACATTCCAGCAGCTTTGGCTACTTTTGATTAGTCTTGTGACTATTGGCTGTAGTATATGTTCTGGAAACTTTTAAAAAACTGCTTAAATATAGCTCTTCCAAATTTTCTACATCTTCTGTCCCTTCCTGTATTTCATTCTCTCCTGAGTCAATGACAACATCTATACCCGTTTATAATGTCCTAATTTGAACGTAATTGTCTTGCATTATGCCAGGCCAGGTACCAGTTTGTTTAGTTGCACTGATTCACAAGATCATTATTTTTGATTCTGCACTTAGTTAATATGTGGCTTCTCTAAGAAATCATCCATATAAGAATCAGGACTGGAAGAGGAAATCATAGGTAATTAACACTTTATTGGTTGATATTCTACTCAAAAGATTTGAATGGAGGCATGTCAATGGTTATTTAATACCAGTGAGCACTGCAGGAAAATAGCTACAATTCCAATTTCAATGCTTTCCCTTCCTGCTGACAGTTCCTGTGTAGCTGTTTGATGTGCAGGGGAGGGGAGCAGGACAGTGTTCTCTGAAACCACTCCAGTATTTGCAGACCCATGACGTGGAGCTGAGCTGAGTTTATCATGAGGAGGTTCTAATGAGGTCTGTGTTCAGAGTTGGCTACTGGGGCTCAGCTGCCATGTTGTGCCAGCTCACTGTGGGGAGTGACAGTCAGGACAGCAGACTATAGTCAGGATATAAGAATACTGGGGGGTTATTTGGTTTGGTTTGTTGTGATCTTCAGATTTATTTTGGGTTTGGTCTTTGATCTTTTTTTTGGTTGGATTTTTTTTTCAGGAACCTCAGTATGGTTAATGGAAAACAATTTGCTTAACAGACTTTAGCTCCACTAATTACCTCTTCCTGTTTTATTATTATTTTTAGGAGAAGACCTAACTTTAGTAACAGCATTTAAGTCTCCAACACTCAATCTGTGGGAGACAGACTTCTTTTCATGCATTTCAAAGTCAGAGTATACAGGCATTAGTGGAGAAAATGTGCATAGCATCAAAGACCCAACTTTCAGGACTTCTCCTTTTTGCTGGTGGGCTGCTCTCTGGTTAAGCAAATAAACACCAAATAACACCAAAAAATAACACCAAAAAATTCTCCTTTGAGCCAGAGATGGGAATTTCATTCAGCTGTGAGGACAGTTCGTGTGCCTTGGGGCAAAATGTGGGCAGAAAGAAATGGTCATAAAAGCAGAAGCACTAGGGGATAAAATAATTGAAATTGCCAAACAAGAGTTTATAAATAAAATCTGTGGAAGTTTACTGTACATAAACAAAAATCCAATTTAAGAGTATTGCATGCTGTGTTGTATCTTAAAGGGCTCATCCATGGAACTTACTGGGTTTGCATTCACAGTCTTGTTTTGGGCTTTGTGCTATGATGGGGAATTGTTGCCATGTTCCATAAAGGTATGCACATGATGTACATACAAAATACATAATTTCAAATTGAGTCTTAGTTGGATTTTTCTTCAGGGTATTGTGACTGTATTAGAGTGTTTTCTGTTCATAAGAAATCAATGACTGCATGAGGCAAAACATTTAAAAATTCAAATTGCAGTTCTGTGAACTCCCTCTGAATTTTGCAAATCCCTCAGACAAGTTCTCTACAGGTCTTATAATGTCTCCAATTATAAATATTTCTTCTTAGGTAGGGGAATAATTCCTCAAAATGAAATCAGTTACTTTTTTGACTTTCTATTCTGGCTCTTGGTGAACTTATGTGCATTCAACCCAGTCCATTCTGTGATTCTCTGATCTTGGTCATGATTCTAATTATTATATTTGAAAAGTCTTATTTGAGTGGAATTTGGACATTGTTGTGTGTCCCTTCCAGCTCAGAATATTCTGTGGTTCTGTGATTCTTGGAAACTGTGATAAGCCACTACAGTCTGTTGGGATTGTATGTCTGTCTGTCCCTAATTCTGATTTATATGCTGTCAAAAAGCTCTTCTCTCCTGATGAATCTGAACTTCTGTTCACTCTCTGAGGAGGAAAAAAAAAGTCTCTCTACCTTGTATGTGCAGGTCAGCATAAAGCACTGCATTTTGGCTTTCTCTCAAGAAATTACCTTAGGTTATTTCCTCATCAGTTGTTTCTCTTCACTGTTTCTGAAAAAGGCAAATGCTGACTAAAAGCATTGAATGTATATCAAAAGTGTAGAATTATTTCAAGGGACATTTCTTGTAATTGCTGCCAGAGCAACAATTCTAGTCTAGTCAACATACAGAAGGTAAAATACGGTGGGATAAGTCTGGGCTTCAGCCTGGAGAGAAAACTCTGTTCTTACTTGCCCAATATTAAGTGCAAAGCTCTCTCTCCTGCCCCCATTTTCCTTCCTCCCCCACTGCTGCAGCCACGAGCACTTTGTCATGTTGACATTGGCAATCAAACTGTCTTGCTTTGAGGAGGAAAGAAGGACTTTTATCATTTCTGAAATGCAGCCCAGGGCCAAAACAGACAAAGCAATTTTGAAGGACTGGGTTCAGGAGGAGGCTGGAATTCCCACTGTACAGCCCTTGGGAATAGGACTCCAGGAACCAGCTCTGAAGCAGCTCCCTTACCACGGTGACAGCGGGTGGTGTGCCCATGGTGGGGCACTTAGACCCTCTTGTGTGGTGTGCCCGTGCTTAGGCACTGAGCTCCTCATGTGTGGTGTGCCATGGTGGGCACTGAGCTCCTGATGGGTGGTGTGCCCATGGTGGGCACTGAGCTCCTATCGGGTGGTGTGCCCACGCTGGGTCACTGAGCTCCTCATGGGTGGTGTGCTGTGGTGGGCACTGAGCTCCTCATGTGTGGTGTGCCCATAGTGGGCACTGAGCTCTTCATGGGTGGTGTGCCCATGGTGGGCACAGAGCTCCTCATGGGTGGTGTGCCCACACTGGCTCACTGAGCTCCTCATGGGTGGGCTGTGATGAGCTCATGGCCAATCCCAATCCAACAGCAGAAAGGATTTGTTATGATCTGGTTTGTTAGAGCTGTCAGGAGATACCTGTATTGTTTAATCTGGTTCTTAAACTTCAACAATCATAATATTCCCTATCAGTGCTTGACACTTCAGAGGAAAACCTTGTTCTTCAGCAGAAGTACCCTCAGTACTGAAGTCTCTGTTACTTTCTGTCAGTGGTATCTGGCACTGATACCTTTTTACATGAGGGTTTTCTCTTTTATTCACCTTCATATGGCACTGTCCCTACTGGTTTCATCTACAATATTTTACCTATGTTTTGCATTTAGGACTTTTTTATTCTAGTCCCTTTGTCCTTTATATTGTCAGTCACCATCAGCTTTTTGATATTTTGATCCATACATCTTGTGACCAAACTCCAGCTTGTCTTAAAAATGCTTTAATTTATATCCATCTTCTTTTGAACTCTTCACCTCTGCTCTCAGCTTTCTGACACTTCTTTTACTGCAGAGTATTTTCAGTCTCGAGTGACATTAGAACCACAGTTAATACCTTTTTCTTCTCAGTTTCTGTGCAACAGTTCTAATAAATCTCCTTTAACTGATTTTTCTTAGAGTTGTCACCAGTAATCAGACATGTATGTGTTTATCCTTCAGTCTCATTGCTGCATGATTTCAGATGCTCTGATTTCCTTTTTTGTGGATTATAAGTCAGGTTGACACTGCCACTTTCTCAAAGTAAGAAATATTCCCTGTATCAATGTAATCATGCCATACTGTATAAATCAAGGAACACAACTGTATCACCCCTGTTACATTGTCCTGTCTGATGTTCTTTGAGTCCAGTTACAAACATGAAGAAATGGAATAGTTACCCTATTCCCCATTGTCTTTTAATAACCCTTGAGTCACTGCATAATTTTCCATAAGTTTTTATGGCACCCCTAATCTTTGCATGAACTTTTACAATTATAATAACTTGGAACTTACTCTGCCATTTGAATTATTTGTTGGGTTTTGACTTCTTCTTCTCATTAACAGCAATGCCATAATTTAAGAAAAGAATTCCCCAAACGAAATCATGTGATGTGCCTGCCCAGCTCTGTACTTGATCTCCATATGAATTTCATTTTCCCTTGGTGTGGGAAAAGTTCTAGTCTAGAGATAAATCCCTGTCTGCTTGGCTGCTCTAAATAAAGCAAACAGCAATTGTCTCTTAACTAATGTCACTGATGTTATCACTGCCCCAGATTAGAACTTGGAGACATTGATGGAGATACATAATTTCTTTTATTGAATGATCTTTTAGCGTTTTTTTTTTCATGAAAGGCAAATCCTTCTCAGTTATTTAATGAGATCTGAAACCCAGACAGTTCTTTTTTTCTGAAGAGTTGAAGTTTAAGCTTAAAGTATTTACTAGACATACTGTTATATGTTAGTTAAGAATTTGGTAAAATGCATCTAATAATGTGTGTCTGTGTCACCTGCAAGGCTCAGTGTTCTCCAGAATGCAAAATGGAGCTGAAGGGAAAAATGTGTATTTCCATACAAGTGTAACAAATGCAGCAGAATCAACACAACTTGGACTGTACCATACCCTCAGTGAGTCAGAGAGGTCCAGACACATTAAGATTTGTGTGCTAATTTGTCTATGGATTTGTTTAATATTTTGCTGCTTGTCTGAACATTAACTCAGTCTGTGGGGCAGGATTGACCCTCCTTGCGTAGGTCATGGAGCTGCCCTTTGCAGAGCTGGCACTTCACTGAGCATTTCATCATCAGAGCACAAATTCATCCTGAACTGCTTCCTCCAATAAAGTGATAGAGGTGTAGGGGAGAGCACGTGTTGAAGTGGAGGTACCACTGCCAAAGAAGCAAAGCACTGGTTGGCTGTTTGTAGAGCACAAACCCACACTTACTCTTTGCATAGCTATTTATGTGAGATCCATCTCCTTGCTGGTTTGAGTATCTTTCTGTGTCATGCAGCATATTGTGTAGGGGAATAGCTTTTGGCTTTTTGGGAACACAGATTACAAACCTTCCTAGAATATCTTAGAAAGAATCCTGTGTTACCCCATCCTTGCATAAGTGGAGAAACCAGTTTGAACTCCTCTCCCAGTCTGAGCTGCTGCCTGTTCCCTTTGCCATTCCTGGAGTGTTTCAGATCTTTCATTTCTGTCCTCAGTGGGCACTGCAGCTCTGAATCTGCTGGTTTTGAAATTCCACTGAGGCAGACTTAGACTCTTACAAAATCCCTTCAGACATCAGTGTGTGTTACCACTGCATGTCTGTGAGGACTCTGAGATTGGTTTTTTGGTGGCTCATTTGTGAGCTTCTATTGAAGATTCCTGTGTGCCAACCAGGTGTAGGTCAGCCTGGGGAATGGTGTTCATGTGTGTGGGTTCTGGCTGAAGCAAAGGGGTGTAAGAACAGCCTCAAGAACTGATTGACCTATGTGGAAACAGCCTGTGTTGTAACATCCTTCCCCCTGAGCAGACATGACTCAACAGCCTTTGTGTGCCCCGACAGTTCAGACGTGTGCAGGGTGTGCAGGGCCCCTGCGAGTTCCAGCCTGTTCCCAACTGGTGGAGGACTCCCTCAGTTTGGGCAGAAATACTTGAGCTCTTTGTATGCTCTTCATTTTGGGATTTACTCAAGACTTTTAACTTTCAAAGGAACATTATAGTCTTTGACACTTCCAGTCTTTGGATTTTTATGGTTTTTAGTTCCCTGGAAGCAGAGCTTCACACAGCCCAAAAAGCAGACCTTGCTTTATATGAAAATGAAGTAAGAATACCCAGAGATGTTTATTCATGACCACAACAGTTTTCCTGTCATCATGAGTCACTGAAAGACTCTGAGAATCTCTGCTGAGATTTTTTATTTAATGTGGAGACTCTTTGAGTGTGAGTTTAGAGCTCTTGAGTGATATCCCCAGGATGCAGATGGACATGAGGACTGATGCTGAGCAACTGATGTTGGGGCGGCATTTTGCCATTGAATTAAATAAAGGAAGAAACAGGGAAGTCACTACTAAGCTGAAAGATAAATAAGATCTGGTTTATCACACTGAACAGTGTGATCAACTCTGGCTCTTGGCCCAGGGATAAGCTGTTATAGGTGGGTGTTGGGACTCCACACCACTGAAGGTGTGGTTTCCAGTGGGACAAACCTGTGCTGTCCTGAAAGCAGTTGTAGAGTCATTTGTCTGCTGAGGTAGGCTGGAAAATTGGATACATGTAGCTTTTTTGACAAGGGCTTCATGTGCTCATATGTCTTTGGTAATTGGAGAAATTATCTGAAGCAAATGAGTTTGAAGTATTGAATGCCCTTCAAAGAAAACATCACAGAAAATGAAGCATACAGGTCCAAACCTGAGATACAATTGTTGATGGGTTGGATGGGGTTTGGCCCCTCAGTACGGCTGTTTAATGTTGCAGAACTTTTTTTGCTATTGAAATTTGAATTGTACAAAGACAAAGGAATACAAAAGTTTCCATGAGCAGCTCCTTGCTTACCTCACCAACATCACTCAGAGGAATAATATTTAGGAATCAACTTAGTGGGAAGTGAGTACTTCAGGCTAGGACTTTAGCCCTGCTGAAACCTTTTTAACTAGAAAGCAGTTCCATGACTTTCAAAATAATAATAATAATAATAATAAAGCATGGGTTTGTGTTATTAAAATAATTAGACAGTATTTGGTTAAAACTTTGCTACCTAAGTTTTTCAGCTGGAAATGGAACTTCACCAGCTGAGCAGCACATGAAAAAGAAATGCCATCCTTTCTCTCCCATAGCAGTCTCCCCTCTGTCACCAGCAAAGAAGCCTTTAAAATAAATAAGATTCAGTGAAGCTGCTAAACCCATGAGAGGATTTAATTTTTCTTATGTAACTGTCATCTGTGTAATGTAATAATGTTGATACAATTTAATTTATAACACTTAAATATCAGTTATTGTATACAGTAAAAGTCACAGCACATGAAGGCTGGGGTGGAGCTCTGGGGTGTCCCATCAGTGTCCTGCTCAGTGCAGGGCTCAGCCTGGGGCAGTGTGTCCCTGTCACTGTTAGTGACAGTGTTTCCTGATTTCCAGACAGAATTTCTCTTCTTTCAGCTTGTGCTCTTTGCCTTTTCCTTTTTCTGCACATGCTCCTCTGATGGCAGGAGGGTTGGAAGGAGATGGTCTGTAAGGCCCCTTCCAGCTCAGACCATTCTGTGATTCCACACCTAGTTGTTTGCTGGAACAGAGGGATGAAATACTTTATAGAAGTTACAGAAATATCTAACACAGTGAGCTTTCTAGAGTGTTCACACTCTGAATTTCATAGTAAACCTTTCTGTTCAGTGCTCAAAGTTCATTTAAATCAAAGTGCAGCCAAACAAATTTTGAAAATCCATCTTCATAAAGGTAATTCTGTACTTTGCTGTTACATACAGTAACTGAAGAGACTTACTGGGCAATGTTTTGTCTTACAAGACATTGCTTTTTAGAAGACAGTTGTTCAATTAGGTGAAATGTCTGTGACTAGGAAGATTCTTCCTATTTCCCCAAAGTTTGCCTTAACTAAAGAGTGCACTGATAGAGCACTAATTTTTAAAAATCACAATACTCAACAAGCTTATTCTTTGTGTACTGGTTTTAAGGTAAACCAGCAGGAGGAATGAACTCAACACGAGAGATATTATAAGTCAGAACTACAATTTA
>JAWWLZ010000025.1:18661636-18676454 GCA_035041345.1 Poliocrania exsul
AGTTCATTTAAATCAAAGTGCAGCCAAACAAATTTTGAAAATCCATCTTCATAAAGGTAATTCAGTACTTTGCTGTTACATATAGTAACTGAAGAGACTTACTGGGCAATGTTTTGTCTTACAAGACATTGCTTTTTAGAAGACAGTTGTTCAATTGGGTGAAATGTCTGTGACTAGGAAGATTCTTCCTATTTCCCCAAAGTTTGCCTTATCTAAAGAGTGCACTGATAGAGCACTAATTTTTAAAAATCACAATACTCAACAAGCTTATTCTTTGCATTTTAACTGTGTCTGGAATTATCTCCATTATCTGGAATAGTTTGTAAAGGTTGCCTGTGACAGGTTTTGTTGACTACACAGTCTCACCAGTGGAAGAAACTTCTCATGACTTTGAAGATGAAGGAAAACTTTGCCTAATCTTTACAACAAACTAGACCATGGATCAATATGTTAAATGTTGTGCAGAGGGGCAGAGAAGAAAACAGTTCCTGCTTTCAATATCCTGTTTCAATTCCATGCCTCCTCCACCCCCGAAATGAGTTGCTCTCTTCAGTAGTTTGAAGCTGAACTCAAAAATTCTACTTCAACAACATCCCATCACTCATTTCTTTGATTTCTGAATGTGATTAATTTCCCTTTCAGAAATATCTAAGAAGAAGTAATCAACTTGTTACCTTACAGTTTTGGTTGAGAACTGATCCCCTGTGGGTAGGTCAGTGTGGTGGAAAGCCCCACAGTAGCTGATAAAACAGATGAATGGACAACAGAAAGTTTGCTGAATACCAGGAGGATGTGAGGTCTGTAACTGCAGATGGGAAAGATTTCAAAGGCCAAATGAGTGGGTCTGAGCTAACATTTCCCTGCTATGGAGCTATGGAGAAATCAAGCCTCATTTATGTCTTTTGAAACTCCTTTTCATGAAAGTTATCTGGAAGTCTCTTCAACCACAGCCTTGGTATGGTGTGTCTCTAATTCAAATTTAGCTCATTAGAAAATATTTTCTGTTACCCATAATAAAAAATTAAAATGGGGAAAAGCATCCATCTCTGATGTATAGGAAATCAAAATGTCAATTTTTAATTACAAGTTTTTTAAATTGTTATGAGGACAAGGAACTCCATCAATAGAAGTGATTCATTTGTCCATCACACTAAAGAAGAAATATCAGAGATACCCAAGAGCTCTTGGGTGAATTCTGTGCTATAGTAGCACTTAAATTTAGTGCCACAAAGAAGTAAAGTATATTTTTGTAGTGCAGGAGATCTGTTGCTTGATTTAGGGTGAATTTTATGAAAAATTCCTTTACCAGCCTTGGTTTTTATTCCCATTTTGAAAGCATACTGACTCTACTGGCTGCCTGCAGTCAGGCTTTTAGAAGCAGCTTCTCACTCTGCTGCTCACAGTTGGGTTCATGTGTTCTTTCTGCAGCCCCATAAACTTGGTGTAACTGCAATCATGTCACAGGCACAAAGATCACAGCAATCCCATGTCAGGGAGAGGATTCTGAGCCCCACCAGCTGCTTGGCTGTGAGCAGCTGGAAGCCTTTCTGGTGGCACATGTGCCCTGTGCCCACCCTGCAGAGCTCCTGTGGCACTGTGGCAGTGCTGGGCATGGCTCTGCTCAGCCTCACCAGGCTTAATGGACTTGAAACAGCAGAATTGGCTTCTACCACATGGACAAGATCACAGTGTGTATTCCTCTTCTTTTTCAAAGCACTGCATTACAAATTATCACAGACTCACAGACTATTCTGAGCTGGAAGGGACCCACAAGGATCATCGAGTCCAGCTCTTTGGTCAATGGCCCACACAGGGGATTGAACCCATGACCTTGGTGTTATGAAGTGCAACAGAGTGGATTTGGTTTGGAATTGGGGAAGAATCTGCCACACTCCAAGAAATCAATTGGTGGTTGTGCCACCTCCTGACAGCTTTGTGCTACCAGGCTGGGCAAAGACTCACCCACTATGAGGACCCTGCTTGAACATTGCATTCTTACTGGGAATGAAAATCCCACAGCAGAGCTGGTGGGCTCCCACTTTGTTACAGCAGGTCCAGCAGGGCAGATAAAGGAAGGGAAAATGTGGGAATTAAATAAGGAGATTTGATAGTTAGGACATAACTATTTGCAGACCAACTGCTAGTCTACAGATTTTGAAATTCTATGGTCAGAAAATCCAAAGAAATTTCGAAAAGGCTTACAGAGTGCAGAGTCATGCAAGACCCTCCAACCCAAAATGTCTGCACAGTATTGGCAGAATTCTTGCTTGTTCAGTTGTTTCTGTAGTAATGGAAGTTTTACAGAAATAAATCTAACACTTAGACAAGTTTTCAGCTGAATCTGGGTTGGACATAGAATTTTAGAACTGAGTCACTACATGAGTTTTTGAGTGAAGCTGAGGCTGCCTCTGTTATTTAGGAAATTGTTGATGTATGGACATAGCAAATGTGCTTGTGGGGTCTGGTGCTGCTGATGCAACTTCCACTTTATCATATCAGCTTTCTGTCCATTTGAAACCAAACTAAACCATAAACCTGATGTGCCTGTTGTATTTCTAGAACATCATTACCTTACTTTTGATAATTAATTTTTTCCTACTCATGCTTTTATACCAACACTTGCAATTTTCTGGGTAATGTTTAATTTTATCCTACTTGATAAACATAATGGGAAAAGTGACAGGTAGGATTATAATAATAATCACAGGGGAAATGGACATGTAAGATTTTAATAAAATGTTTATAAAATACCTTATAAAATATATAATGCTATATAAATTATTTATCTTCCCTACGTTGTTGAATTATATAGCATGAAATAAATCTGATGCTACATTATCTTTTGTGCATTTAATACTGCCAATCATGTTTCTTTATTCACTCAGTTTCAACTTGGGTCTTCAGAAATTATTTTTATAATTATATGAAAAGCATTCTTTCTGCATAAGAGGAGAGAGGAGAAATTTTTCCATAACTTCTTGGTGCCTCCTCCACAAGATAGGAATGTTGTGTATACACCACAAGTATCTCCATGGAAGCAATGATGAGATTAGTGAGATCACTGGATAAATCAAAACTTTAATGAATTAATATTTTGATTGCTTTTCAAGTTTTCTGTTACTTCTGTGTTACAGACAGTGCATGAGAGGGTGTGTTTATACTAAAGATGTGTACAAAATACACATGTAAGATGACATAACATCATGTGGGGAATATGTTAGTATTTTGTGCCAAATGTCATTTTCTGATAATGGGAACTGAGCTGGGAAGGATCCCTGTTGTTGGAACAATGCATATCTTGCCAACTACACTTTGTGAAGATGGAGTGTGGCTGCTCAAACAAGAACATGTCATAGGTGTAGGATTGAAACCTGACTCTTATCTCAGTTAGGGAACCTTCCTATAATGCCTTTTATTGTTATGGGATTCTCTGTCTCCTCTGAAAATGGTCTGTGCTCTTCAGTCAGTACAGTTTCAAGGATTTCTGTGGACCTTTTTCTACCTTTTAGAATTTGGGGTTTTTCTGAAAAGAAGAGGGAGATTTTTCCAGTTCTGAAGGGCCTTCCTAACATCTGGCAGTCTCCTTCTGTGATATGATCTGCAAATATTGACCTTAGTTCCTTCTCCCACCCGAAGTCTGTCTCCATGAAGAGTGGTGGATGACTGATGTTCACACAGGCTGTCAGAGCACACCTCCACAGTGTGTCCCCTGGCACCAGCCAGCTGCTTAGGATTGGGCTTGCTTTGCAATTGAAGGTTTATCTGGTTTTCAGGTGAATAGAACTGTGCCTTTATAACTCAGCAGCATGAAGCTGTTGGAAAGACTGGAAGTAGGTGAGTGTGCTGTTCCTGCCAGAAAGGTGTTGCTTCCTCAGCCATGGGCAGGGACTGTAAAGAAGCGTTGGGAAGAGGAGGAGGAGGAGGAGGAGGAGGAGGAGGAGGAGGAGGAGGAGGAGGATAATGGTAGGGGACATATTTATGGCTATGTGGTGGGTATGAGCTAGTTTGACAAAAACGATCCTTGTGTCAAGAGATGATTTAATCTTCTGTTTGGATGTAAAGTGAAACACTGGAGCAGGATTTTTAGAGGGACTGTGAAGTGTCAGAAGTATTGAACAGTCAGCTGAATAAACCATTCCATGATTCTGTTTTATGGACGGTTCCCTGTGCAGCCTGATCTGGTTGGTGGTGCTTTGGTGAAGGAATGGACAGAAGGACCCTCCAGTTGAGCTCAGTCTGTGATCTGTGATCCTGTGTCAGAACACTGAGTGTATCTTAAATACCATATATTGTTCCTGAATTGTTTATTTGTGCAATTCAGTTGAAAAGCTCATGTAGTTAAACTGCTGCTCATCTTTAACTCTCCACTGTTTGATTATGACTGAAAGCTCATTTACAGCCTCAGACAGCAGTTCTGCATCACCTGTGAAGTCAAAAGGTGCGGTGCAACACGGCAAGTGTTGATTTACAGCAGAACAAATAAAGTCTTTGCAGTTGCAATGGCATGGACTGGGGTGTGTAAATGGTGTTAATTGTTGTGAAAGATGCATTTATGTTTACAGTCCAGATTTCCTGTACAAGAGTGTGCAACCCTTGAAAGTAAATGTGCTTTTACACGTAGGTTGTAGGTTTTTTGCAGGGTTCATAAATGTGATGAAAATAGACTTACACACAGTTTTATTTTTAATTTAAAACCTGGGCACATCAAAGGAGGATAGAAGAATTTGAATGTATCCTTTTATATACTATAGTGTTTAATTTTCATTTCAGTCAAAGGATTTATATCAGATCTAATCATTACTATGGAAGAATTTACATCAATTCCTTCACACACATGTTCTTTTTGGATAGTTGCCTTTTGGTGGTAGTAGAATGAAGTTTAAAATCCTACACAAAATAAAATAATGGCAGTCATCAAACGTGCTTGGGGGGGGCTTTTTATTTGTTTTCACATTTGTTTGTTTTCAGTTTTTAAGAGCATGAAGAAAAGATTGAACAGTAGAAATAATTACCCTCCTAGGTACAGTAACTCAAGTGCTATACCCTGAAAAAGGGCATTTTCAGCTCCAAAGCACTTTCAGATGAAAGAAATTGGTTCTGTATTTGCTGCTTCTGTGCTTTTTCTTTTTTCCTCATGAAACAAGGAACAATGGAAGGAAATGTGTCTGAGCCATTCTTATACCAGAAAAACCATAGTGTGCATTTTTGTGTTTGTTTCTTTTATTGTGTTGTTTCATTAACAGTTAGTCATGTTCAAACAAAATTCTTCTCATGAATATTTTTGTTTAATATTCTGATGAATACTTAGGAAAGCTGCAGTAAAACCAGAAGGGACTAATTACTATGTAGAATTCCTATCTAGTGTTATTGTTTGTGTATTTGTTTGGAATGTATTACTGGAGATGTGAAAAAGGCTTTCTAGCTACAAGTTTATTTGTAAACAAATACTTTCTGTAGTGTTTAGTTGCCTTTTTCTGTTTTGTGCTTACAAACAGCTTTCAAAGTATTTGGTACCCTCAGATGCTGGTTCTGTGAGATCCTTAGGCACAGGTCTGGCTCCAGGTGTGTGTGAGCTGAACTCAGTGCTCAGGAGCTTCCCACCTCTGCCTTGGAGCAGCTGGTGCTCAGTTGGTCACACAGAACCCATCGTGGAAAAGGGTATTGTCAGAGAAAGGCTTTGATTGCCCTGTCTCAGGCTCCTGCAAAACTGGTGCTGAATAAAAAGGACCCAAAAATGAATAAAGAGTAAAGGGACAGGAAATAAACTTCAAGGCATTGATAGAATGGAGAACATCAGGGGAAGCAAGAAAGCAAGGGAATGTCCTGGAAGGGAACATCAGGATTCTGAGTGAGATAAAATGAGGATGCCCCATCACCTTGATAAGCTGTGGTTAAGGGTTGAAAGTACAGTTTTGGAAAGGCTGTAAGGGAAAACCAAACATCAATCTGGGACAGCATCACTGAAAAAAAAACCAAAAACCCCCCAAAGTTGATGAAGTTGATTTTATTGCAAGGTAGTAAAACATTCAGACAGGAAAAGGAAAGGCTGTGAGAGCAGGGACAGAAAAACAGAACTTGTGGAGGGATGCCAGGAATTTGTCAGCCTGGTCAGCTAGCTAGGGTAGGGCCATTGTGTACAGGGATCTGGGGAAATTGGGGAAATTATCATTTCGTTTCCCTACCTGCTGTTTCATTAAAGCAGCTTGAAGAAGGAAAGGCAGTTTTTCTAACCCTAGGCTTTGATTTTTTTTTCTAAGTTTAATTTCTTTGTGTGTGTTTAAATTTGCAATTTTTGTGTCAGCTGAAGTAAAAAGTATCTGATAGTTAATTCTTCAGATTACAGCCAAAGCTGACTCTATAGTTTAATTATTAAAAATTAGAAGCCAGTTCTGAAAAAAATTATGGGGGAACTACTGTTATAATTACAGGATAAGGTCCTGCACTGGGAGCACAGTGTGGGCATCCCCTTGGTTCTTAGATAGCAAAGAGTTATGTCCCTACTGTGGAGTGCACTGAGCAGGCTCTGACATGCAGCCAGGTCTGAATCCTGAGCAAAGGCAGGTGCTCCCTTAGTGCAGAGCACTCTTCATGTTGGGTGTTCATTTATGGCTTTTTCTTTTCCTGTGGGAAAGGGGGATGGGGAAGGAATTGTTGAATATGCAAAATGCTTGAAGTGTTTTGGGTTTCAGCAAGATGAAGGTAGTGCTTACTGTGCACAGGTACCCAAGATGAAAGGAGGGTGCTGAGCTTCATAATTATCCCCCTGGGTCTGTACCATAAAGTCTGGAAAAGCTGCAGGTTGGAACTTGCAAGTATTTGATGAATTTCAAGGTGCATTTTTATTTTTTTGCCATTTCTGAAAGGTGCAGTCAGTGAACCAAGAGGAACATGGAGCAGGTCCCAGGAGGTGTGTCCATCCATCCTGCTGTGTGTGGCTCATTTCTAGTCTATTCAGCCACACACACATAAGATGTAAAGTCCTTTGGGCTGCCCAAAGTTCTGATCTATTGTCTTTGTGCTACAGCACAGAACAAGAACATGTTTAACCTCATCTCTATCAGAAAGCTTGCATTTTATAGCTATAAACTAATTTAGCTGCTTTCAATTTGAACAGATGCTTGAATATATTCTTTTTCTCATTAAATTTCCCAAATGTTTGTTTTTGAACCCTAGACTAAGCTCTGATAAGCCCTAATTGATTTGGGGAGCTGCATGTTCTCATGTGATACTCAGTTGTGCTGTTTGATTGATGTAACAATTAATTTTAAGCCTTTGCCTCTGCCCATGGTCTTGACTCCTCAGCATATCTGAAGCATTTATAACATAGTAAACACTGTGGTTTACATAATAAAACTATTCCAGGTTCTGCTAAGCAGAGTGTTTTGGTACATGTGTATGTAAATTCATCTCAGTTGTGTGTAGGAGTTTGTGTGGGGGTTGAGGGTTTGTTTGGCAGTGTGGAGGCAACAGACGTTCAAGAATCCCCCAACAGTACATTTATATTTCTTGTGAGTTTATTTAAAAGATCAACAGTTGTTCTCTGTTTGAATGACATATGTTAATTCTGAGATGCAGAGCCACTCTCTGCCTCCATAGGTGACCACCAAGTTGGGAACCAATGCTGTGGAAGGTTAATTGCAGGTACCAGGTGTTCTGATGTGTGGAGGAAATGCAAAAGTCTCCATTCAGTGGGATTTATTGAACTTACAACCTGGAACTGTGTAAAATCAACCAGCAGCAACTCGTGAACAGTTAATACACAGAGCTTTCTTCCCCCTGTTCTTGCTATTACGTATGGAAATAACGCTTGTAATTTCAAGAACACAAGTGTGGGAATTCTGCTCTTCTCCTGAATGGGTGTAATTTGCATGTGAAATTTAAGTTCTACAAAGAAGTTGGGATATAAAAGCATGTATTTACAGAAACAGGTGCATTCAGAGAGTCTGCCCAGAGTTGTGCAGGCTGGGAGGGTTGACAGCTGCTTTATTATTATCTGCTCATTTTATGGCTCCTCCTGTCGTTGCCTGTGGCTGAGTTTGGGGTTGGCTCCCTCAGGTGTGCTCGGGACAGGGGAGAAGGGAGAACAAAGCCCAAGATAACAGCTCGGTTTGAGGATCAGGTTCTTGTCATGACAGTCATTTTGGGCATTAACTTCCATGGCTTTCTGTATTTCATGATTTCCCCTCTTAAAAGGTTGACTCTTTTGAAGTAATATCCAAAGTTTGCATAGTCATAGTCTATTAGAGTTTAAATGTCTTTTTCCTGAAAACATGTATTGCCTTTAGAGAAGAGCCTGTGACAGTTCAGCTCTCAGTGCTGACATCTCACACAACTTCCTTTGCACAGTACTCTGGAGCTTCTTCAAGTTAGTTTGCAATTGTTCAGTTCTGTATTGAATTTTTCATTTTTGTCTTGTGTTTACTCTTCCATTTGCATGTCATTTATTAAGGTACCTCTACTTTGTTCTTTATGAACCTTTGTCAGATTTGACACACAGTGCTGGGAGTGTCCCAGGCCAGGCTGGGCAGGGCTTGGAGCAACCTGGGATGGTGGGAGGTGTCCCTGCCCAGGGCAGGGGGTGGAACGAGATAGTCCCTTCCAGGTCCCTTTAAGGTCCCTTCCAACTCAGACCACTCCATAGTTTGGTGGTTCTGCCAGCTCTGAGAGTTGGATGAAGTGTAAACTGTCCTATAAAACTGTCTGTTCTCCTGGAGGTAAAATAATAACATAGTTTTCAAACATTTTAAAAAATCCTCCTCAATCCAGGATGTTTGAGTAGTGGTTAAATACCCGTGAACCTCAGTTGCAGACTTCTTGCAACTTCTTTTTTGTTAAAAGCCTCCTCGAAAATAGCTGTGCTTGATAGGAGAGAATCTGATTGTCATTCTTGTCCCTTTCTTTAACAAGCCTATGTTCCTCCTAGGCCCTGGCTGTGCTTGGGCTGTCAGTTCCTTAGGCCCTCCAGGGTTTGCCTGTCCTAAACCACTAAGGCCAAACTCAGGGAAGCACTTTGTGCCCTTCAGTTCCGAGGAGAAGCCGTGGCAGTGCCACTGGAGCTGCTGTGTGGGTGGTGCAGGTGGCAGAGCAGCACCAAGAGGGGACAGGGAGAGCAGAACAGCTCCCAGGCTGTGCAGGAATCATGGAGCAGCCGGTGCCTGCATGGAAGTATTTGCCTATCACAAAATCACTTCTGCAGCTGGCACCTCATCAGCCTCTCTCTGTACAAACCAACCAACCCACCAGGGAGTGTGCCCTCTGCTCCCCCACAGCACTTGGACCAGGGCAGTGATGGCACAGCTCAGGATGGAGGAGCCGAGACACTCCTGGGGATCTGCTGGGGAGGAGCTGAGACACTCCTGGGGATCTGCTGGGGAGATGCTGAGACTCTTCAGGGGATCTGTTGGGGAGATGCTGAGACTCTTCAGGGGATCTGCTGGGGAGATGGTGAGACACTCCTGGGGATCTGCTGGGGAGATACAGGAACCTTCTTCTGTCACTTGGCTCCTTTCATTTTGCCTTTGAATCACCTCATGGTGTATTTCTACAAGTGTTCATTGTTCTGCTGTGCCAGGGGTGTGTTTGTCAGGGTTGCAGTTTGTGGACTTTGTTTGCAGGAGATTGGAGTGGTTCAGGCAAAGAGGGACTATCTGTCTAAACTTGGGATTTCTGCTTCTCTCTGGCTTGAATCATACCATAAACTCTATTTAAAGATTTTGGGTTTTGTATTTATTTTCCACATCCTTGACCCTAACTGGTGAGCTGGACATTTGTGTTTGGCTTGGCAAGCTCCAAACTGCTCATCTAGGGCAGGATGAAAACTCTTTTTTTCCCTTTTGTAAACAAACTGTTCCTTCAGTATTTTCCGTAAGGATTTACAACACCATTTTGTGACGCTTCTAGGAATCAAGAAAATATTGTCACTCTGAGTTTTCCTTTTCCACAGCTTGTAGCAAAGCAGAGAAACATTTTATTTTATGTTTCCCGAGGTTGGATTTAAAGAGTTTTTTTCAGAATGTTTTCAAATTCCAGAAATACTGCATTTTTTTTCCTGAAGGGTTTCTTACAGCCCTGGGTCAATAGGCATTGTTGCCTGTCTAGAAATGGGGCTATTTGTATTTTTTATTTGTCTCCCCAGTGCACTGAGAACAGTCCCCCATTGTCCCAGGCACTGCAGACATTTAAAATACTGCTTTGTGCCCTGAAGAATTTACAGCCTAAATAACTGCTCGTGTTCTGTTGTGTGGGGGTTTTTGATATATTTTAGGGGTCAGGATGCAGAATGAGAGGGGAACTCCTCTGGCAGTTCTGTGCCAACACACGGGTTGTGTTTTGGAGATTAACTGGATTTCATGTCCCAGGGAGGACGAGCTGCTGCTGCTCCCTGGGGCAGGTGAGGGGCTCCCTCCTCCTCCTCTGTGCTCCAGAAATTGCATTCTTTGTACTGGAAAGGACTGATGGTGCTCCAAAAGTGTTGCAGATAATTTGGGCAAGTTTGAAATGCCCCAAGTCAGACATTTTATACATTATAAACTTGGTATTATGATATTATTAAGTCCAACTCAAAGCTCAGTACTCAGGTTAGTCCTGAGCCCAAGCCCTGCCACGTGGAAGGAGGGGATTTGCTAAACCCCTGAAAAATCATAACAAGTCTCTTAAGTGCCCCTCTGTTTCTCTGGAAGAAAAGGCTTGTGGGATATGTATGTTCTTCCCCTCAAAACAGTTCTGCTTTCAAGTCCCTCAGATCTGCTCTGAATTTCCAACATTTACCTTAGAGTATTCACAAGGGTAATATCAGATTCCTTGATATTCTTTGAAAATATTGATTTCTTTCCCCTACTTCTTACTGAACAAGCACAAATCAGAAAGTAAAAGTACAATATTATTGTACTGCAGAAAAAAGTCTGTGTAGCTTTTAATTTTTTTAAACATAGAAAAGTTTCCATGTAACATCTTGCCTTTAAGCTGCTATTTATGAGATCTAATATTTGAGTGTAAAGTGAAGTATGGGAGAACAATTAGTTCATGAATGTCTTCAAATTTTTCTGCAGTGCTTAGTAAATTATGCTGTTTATTATAAGTTATTACTCATATTAAGAATGTGCCAATGAGTCAGCAAACCAAAACAAAATATCTGGGTTTTGGTCTTGCTAGAAATGATCCTAAATAGCAAATAACCAAAGTGACAAATACTGAAAAGAATGTGTTAAAAAATATCCTCAAGATGACAAATAATTAATGGTGTGTAAGTTGTTAACAGAAAAGAAAAACCCTGAATTTTATGGAAAGCTTCATTGGTGCTAATCAACAGTTCATAAAATGCCATTTATTCTTCCTTTTAAATAGTACTATGAATTTATAAAGGTATATTAAAAGCATATTTCAAGTCCACAGACTAAAATTAGACTTCCTTTTTGTTACAGATCTGGGACATGAGCGATGATGAAACAATCTGAAAGCAGCTGGTTGAGGAGGAGGATGACCTGATGCAGCCCTGCCTTTTATCTCTTACCTGAGAAGTTAATGATTGCTAACCCCTTCTGGCTGCTGCAGATACAAATACAACATAACATACAAAATATACACATTTTGACATGAATAACTTCACCTTAGAGACAGTCTGTTATGGACAGAACTCTCCATGTGTTCATTTTTATTATGTAAATAACTGAAGCAGTGTGGTTATGTTTAGACTTGGTCTTCTTTTTTCTTTTTTCTTTTTTTTTTTTCAGTTTCTAAATATGGCTTGCATATGAAATACACTGCTTAAGTAAACTTTGGTGGTTTATTTGTCCCAGGTTTTATTTTGCCTGTCAGTGCACATGTCCAAGCAGCAGCATGTCTTTAGTCATCTTTCCCAGATTTGTGCCCCTTTACTTGGAATCTGTTGTTAAGGTTGAGCATGTTCTGCTACTGGGAATGAAACTTCATCTCAAAGGAGAGCAGGAGAAGGTGAGAACCCACAGCTCCTGCTCCCCCCACCTTGCTTCTGTCTGCAGGCACATATTTACAGTACACTTGTTGCTGATGTGTCAGTGCAGGTGTTGCTCTCTGTAAAGATCCCATCACTTCATGCTATTGAAACAATGTGATTTGACTTATTCTGCACAGAAAAGACCAAAATACATTTGTGTCATGATTAAGCTCCCTTGAAGCTCAGAGAAGTAAAAAAAAAAAATAAAGCTTTAGGGGGTGGATCACTGATTTAGTAAAAACTTCCAGAAAAATATTTAACTGAAATAAGTTCTCTGACTTTGCTGTTCTTGGATATGGCCCTGCAGTACTTTACAGGTGTTAAAAAGGAGCAATTCTGAATTTTTTTTTTGGTTCATTTAAGTCTTTCAATGTTTGAATTTTTGCAGCATCAGGAATGGTTTCAGACCTTATGGATGAGCCCAAACAGTAGTTTGAGAATCCTCAAGTTTAAAAGATAACTTGAGGAAAAGGACTTTTAAAATGTCAAAGTACATGACTACAAAATTGCTTTTAACTTGAAATAGGTTTTAGCAGGATATTTGAAATGCCTTTTATAGCTTTATATTGTGGGGTTTATGGGCTAATTCACTAAGAAAAAATGCAAATCACTTCATCTGCCAAGCAGTCTCTATTTCCCATATACATTATGAAAATGAGTTGGCCAATCCAATTATTTTACTTCCTTAACCCAAGCTGTGAATACTTTTTGTAGAGAATTTCACAACTTCTCTCTATGCCACATCAGAAGTTCATTCAGGTCAGGGATATCTGCAACTCACATACTGTGACCATAAAAGAAGATTTATCCAAACATTCTGGGGTTTGCACCAAGTGTCTAAAATGATAGCCATTATTTGGATTTATTTTAACTATCATATTCATATATTTACATGATTATTTTATGTAAGACAGTGTCTAGTTTAATTAACTTCATTGTAATATAAAAAAATATATATGAATGCAATTTATTTTTGAAAGTCTGTAATGAAAGCAAACTGCTTTTTTGGTGGTCAGGCACTGAACACAAAGACTCATAACATTCCATGTACATTTTTAAAGCAGTTTGTTAAATTACAGGATGAATTTGGAGCTGAGATAACTTCCATGTTGTTATCCAGGCCATTGTCCAGCTGGAGCCACGGATTGGTACCAGGATAGTTTAAAGGGAACAATCTGGTTTATCATTTGGAGTTGCTGACCTTGGAGTGAGAATGTCTTTGCAGAATTTGGTTATCTGAAACTTGAAAGCTGACTCTGATAAACATCAGTAATTATTCTCAATATCTGAAACTCTGCTTATTCTGTTAGAGTTACCTTGTGGCTTTGCATTGGAAGTGTGTGTTTCAGTGCAGAGGAACCCAAGGCAGGAGGGTTCAGAGCTCAGGGTTAATGCAATGTTTCCTCCCCTCTGGAGTTGCAGTAAGGCCCAGCTCTGCCAGGCTGAGCTGCTTCCTGTCCATGTGCTCCCCAGATGTCTCTGATGCTCAGAAACACTTCACTTGGACTTGCAATAACTTCCGTTGTCTAACTGTAATGTTTTCTTTCTCCTTGTGGACCAGAATTGCTTTTATTTTGCTTTTACTCAACTTCTAGACATGTACTGAGTGAGAAATCATGAGAATCCATTGAAATGAATGAAGGCACATTCACAGATATTAGCAGACAAACACATTTATTTACTGGCTTGTATGCACTTCATGGCAGGATTTCAGCACAGCCCTCAGCTCCAGTTATTGCTGTTTAATGGAAGAAGCTGAACTTTCCCTCTCTTGATGAAGAAGGAAGGATTTTAATGGTATTTGTGCTGCTGTGATGTCAGTGAAGCATCCAAACTCACACTGTCACTGCAGAACCCAACAGCTACTGTGGCTCTTCAGGTGTAAAACAAACCTGTTGGGAAGAGGGAAGGAGCAGCCTCAGAGGAACCTTCTCACCTTCCTAAACTATCTAACAGGAATGCATTATGTGGCACTGGGGTGGGAACTGTGACACCTACTTACTTCTGGGACCATTTCATACTGTTAGGGGAAGAACAGAGATCACACTGGAAAGCTGTTGACATCACTTTTGTACTTGAGTATTAAAGGAACTCACTAAAGGATTTCCTCTGTTTTGATTTCACACTTCTACTGACTCAAATTTTTCTGCAGTGTCACCCCTTCAATGTGTTTCCTGGCTGAAGTTTGGAATTTGTGACATGACTGTACCATATTCATCCAAGTGAGAAACTTGAGGTTCTGTGTGAGAGTTTTCTCCCTTAAAGCCCTCACTTGTTCTTGTCCTTGATTTCACAGTCTGCTGTGAAATAATCTGTCAGTCAGAAATAAAATTTCCCTTAGGTCTGTGCCCTTTATGTCACCTGTGCTGGTTTAAAGGTGAACCAGTGGGAGAAATGAACTCAGCTCAAGGAGAGATTACAGGTCAGAGTTACAATTTGCTAAAAAGATGATAATAAATACAACTATACACAGAAAACTCTTTCTAACCCAGATGTATAACCCAGCACCCTGGAACACAAACAGAATGGTGCCCATTCTCCCCTGTGCTGAGCCCCACGTGGTCCCCCTGAGTGCAAAGTGAAAGGAAGGGAAACCTGTTGGTGAGGATTATGTTGCAGTCTGGTCAAGGATGGCAGTCACAGTCCTGTCGAGGTCCTGGTCCTCCTCTGGATCCCAGGAGTGGTACCCCAAGTCACCAGAGCCCAAGATTATCTGCCGTCTGGTTCAGGTGGGAGCCCCCAGTGCCTCCCCCAGGGCAGGGAGTTCCAGCCTGGGGGATCTGACTCTGGCAGTCAGGGGGGATTTTGGCCTCGTTGCTGGCCCCTGAGCAGAGCTGAGCCCTCAGG
>JAWWLZ010000025.1:18676554-18696380 GCA_035041345.1 Poliocrania exsul
TGAGGGCTCAGCTGTGCCCTGGGCAGCTGCTGCCAATGGGCCCTTGGGAACAGTCCCTCAGAAATGACAGAGTGTAAAATACACAGTTTTGCTTCTACCCACATAGTGATAGACTGGTCCCAACCCCTGTGACTGGGACAGTCATGTGTAAATTGTCCTACACCATTAGCTCCAACAGAATCATGGCCAGTACCTCATTCAGCCCACAGAGAACCTGTTCATGTAGGGTGGGTAGTTTGAGTCTAAAACCTTCAACACCAGGGCTCTGTAAGGGAGAAAAGGCACAAATTTGAAAATGACAGAGATCCACGAAAAAAAGATTCCTGATGGCCCAGACATGGGGAGTGGGACTGTGGGAGCTCTGTTCCTAGGAAGCTGATGGTTCTCAAGAGCTAAACAGAGGTCCTGCTTCAGTAGAAGTCAACAGCACAGTAGTTATTTTGACATGTCAAAGAAAAATGTAGTGACTGCTCCAGGCCTTAAAATCCTTGAACTTGAGCTTGTAAAAATGCTTTTCCCTTTCTTGTGTTCTATATGGCTTTGATATTGTGTCTTCAGAGAAGTCTGGTGACATAAACTAAAATTTCTGTTTTGTCATCTTTGATATTCTTGTCCCACTTCCTGTATGTCACTGCCTGTGGCAGGGGAAGTTGGGACTAGATGATCTTTAAGGTGCCTTCCAACCCCTTAATATTCTATGATTCTGTTTCTTTGGATAAAATCTGGCTGTTCACCTTAAATATATGCAGCAGAAGTATTAGCAAAATTTAGTAATTCTTCCATATATAAGCATTTTATTTGACTTTTTCACTTGTGCTCTCATAGAAAACTTCTACTGAAATGGGTTTTGTGTATTTCTGAACTTTTCACTTTGCACTGTAGAATCACAGCACTTGTTTCTCCCTCTTACTGAACAAATTGTTTCTAAATGTATGTTAATTAGTGTAATTGGAATTGCTGATGCAATCATAGAATCCTTTGGTTGGAAAAGACCTGTAAGATCCTGAGGTTCCAGCATTGCCTGAGCCCTGCCAAGGCCACCACTGGCTCTGCATCCTCAGGCTGCTCCAGGGCCCTGTGGGCCAGAAGAGTCACCCAACTCCCTGGTGAGTTTTATTCCTCTTTTTCAAGCCACATCATAAACCCAATGGAATTCTGAGATGTGACTTTGCCTTGCAGGATTCTCATTAAGGCCAGTGATGTGTGAGCTCACGAAGTTGCTGATTCCAACTTTTCTGATGGTGATCAAGAACGACTCTGCCTGTTTGTTACAGGGTCCTGGAGAATCCAGGAGGTGATTTAATATAGTTCCTGATGGAACATGGTGAACTTTACCTGCCTTCCTAAGAAACAGTCTGGAAAATGAGCCTGTTTATGTTTTTTTTCTGAATCTTTTGACGTGGCTTCATTAATTCCTTTTCTTTTAACTTAATTTTCAGTGCAGATGATGTGCTTATGCATATCCTGCCAAAATGAAACTTCCTTTCAAGAAGGTGTTGGGCACCTTTTCTCTCTTAGAGCACCTGGATTAATTGTTTTAAAAGACAGAAATACTGCACTAGAAGGACTTTGGACTGTCTGGCAGTGTGTAAGTTCCTAACCTATGAAAATCCTGCCTACCTGTCCCATTGCAGTTCCAGCTCTCCTTCCCTTGCAGCTGCCTGGACCTTTGCCAGACCTTAACAATGTGGAAATGACTGTGGCACAACACAGAAAATGCTTTAGGTTTAAAATTCATCTAAACTTGCCCTCTCTATTGCCACTTCAGCTTTCCAGTGTAATGATTTCTGAAAATTTCATTTCCTTATCTGTGCAGCACTTGGCAGGTGTGGAATCAAAACCTGTAACTGTTGGCATTGAGGTTTTTTTCCTCATTTTACTTTTATTGATACCCATTTACCCACTACCACTGACAGTACTTGGCACAGAATATCCTGTGGGGGTTTTTCTCAGGTATCCTGGGACAAACTGCTGCTTCAGCCTCGGTTTTTTGCAGTACTGAAGTTGTGTCCTGGCAACCCAAGTGGGCTGTGGCTTGTGCTCGTTTCTCCTCAGCACAGCACTGACACTCAGAAATGCAGAGTCTTCACCAGGCAGGAATCTGGGCCAGGTTGTGGGGAAGTCTCTGGAGTGAATCACTTGAGGATTGTTTCAACCTGGCCAAGGAAGTTGGCACAGGGCAGGGGAACTGAAGCTCCTCCCCAAAGAATGAACAGCAATAAGCTGCAGTAGCAATGATGTTCAGTACCTTAAGTTATTCCGTATCTTAGAGCAGCAATTTTGTCACCTAATTCCCCAGCCCAGATGATCTCACCCCAGGATAAGGATGCACATTACTACTACAACCATAAATTAGAGTTCTGATTGCAGCCCTCAGTAAAAGTATTATCTGCCTGTTGTGACTTAACCACAGCATTTTTTTCAAATCCAGTGGGAATATTTAGAACATTCTCTGAAAAGCTTTTCAGAACCTATCAGTTATTTGTCAGAATGTTGCAAATGAAGTAGCACAGGTTGTTTCTGTTCAGTCAGGCCAGTGCTCTCTTGCCATTGTGGCTTCTTGCAGGCACTTCCTTGGGCTTAGGGATAAAAGGGATAAAAGGGGCAATCAGAAGTTCTAAAAACAAACGTGTTGTGTTTCCTGGCTGGCACAGAGCACACACTGTCTTTCCATCTCCTGTAGCAGCCTAAATGCCTTTTTCTTCTTGTTCTTTGAGTGGATGTTTATACAGGACATTGATATAAAATACAATGGGCTTTGTCTCTGGAGCTGAAGGTCAGATGCATACATGCATTTCATTTTAAATGCTAAAAAATCAAATTACTTCTTAACAAAGTATCTCAGTAAGCCAACAGGAGCATCTGCACAGGGTTGCACTGCTGCAAAGTGAAACCACAGGGTTTTAAACATTAGTCCTTGTAACTTCTTTCCCATCCAGTTAATTTCTGTTCTTCCATTCCTTGGCTGTGAATTACTGCTTCGGTTGCCTTTGAGCATCCAAAAATCCAGGCTTGTGTGGAACTTCAGTTTTCTTTTTGGCACCAAGATGTTTAAATTTTGCAAGATCTCAGCAGAATGATTCATTGTTTGAGTTGTTAATGAAATACTGTTAGGCACTATGGAAGTAAGAGAGACATTGTTCTGGTTTCCTTCTTACACAGGAGGTCAGGAGGTTTTTCCTTAATTTCTCCTTTGGTCTAATGGTCTTAATGGTCCTCTGATGCTGTTCATCTCTTAAGGAGCTGCAGTTGATGCCTCCTGACAAGGCAGTGCTGCAGGATCTGGACATGTGAAATGCATCTCATTGCTGGAATGGTTTTGCCTTGTAAATCAAACCAGTAGGGGCCAAAGCTGCTTGGCAAAATGCCACTGGAACTGTGTCCTCATCGTATCAGGAGGCTGGGAAGGACAGAGAGGGCTGTGGAGCTTCCACCTCTGCTACTCTGAATGTGTTTGGACTCTGGTTTTTGGCAACTTTTGCTACCCTTTCCCCCTGCTTTTTCCTGTCCCTGTGAATATGCCCCCCACCCCAGTGCTCACATCCTCACTGCTCAAGGGCTGTCAGTGACACTCAAAGGAATTTCTAGTGACAGATTTCCAAATTAGTGGTGAGGAAACCTCTAAGGTAGGTAGGATTTTACTTGAGGTTTTTGCTTTGTCTGTAAATGTCTGTGTTTTCATTTCAGCCTTCCAAGTCTGACTTTTCTATGGCAATTCCGTAGGTGTTGCCACTTCCTCAGGAACCTGTGACTCAGGGCTGGATAAATGACATGACATCACTGGCAGCTCCTGTTGAATTGCAGTTTCCTGAATGGGGCTGTTGGCTTTGCTTTCAGTCCTTGCAGCTTTGCTTTGAGGGTTTTCCTGTGAGGGGGAGGGATGAGGGGGTTTAATTACTTAAGGCAGCTTTGCCATTCCAAGGAACCTCCCTGGGAGTGTTTCAGACTTTTGGATCGTGGAAATTGCCAGCATTGAAGTTTGCTTAAAATGGGAGATCCACATTGATACACCAGTTATTGATGAAAGAAATAATTGTAATTAGGCCTTAGTAGAGGTTCTGTTGTTATAAATCAGTCCTAAGTGACTCCTGGAGCAGGGAGTGGAGGAGACAAGGGGAGGAAAGGCTCTGAGCATAATTTTCCATTATTATTTTGGAAGCAATGAAACAAAAGCCATGTTTCCCTACTCCTGGGCAGTTTAATGGCTCTCAGCAGTGTCTGCACCTCAGCAGATTCAGGGTGGATTTCAGTGTGTCCTTTCCTGCAGCTGATCCTCTCAGTGGCAGTGCTGTGTGAGTGCATGGCTGGAGCAGTCAGGGTTGGCACTGGGCAGTGTCCCTGGAGCTGGCAGGGGCTGGGTGGCAGCAGAAGGCAGAGGGGACAGGCAGCTCCTGCAGCTGTGCTTCCTCCCTGGCCAGGAGCCCCAGCAACGTCACTGCAGGCAGGACCTGGCTGGGGAACTGCTGAGAGAAACAATGTCAGGAATTCTGGCCATCAGAGGAATGTGAGGAGTTGGATGTCTGTCTGGGTCATGTGTTCCTGGTGTGCCTGTGCAGGCTATGAAAGTGTCGGTTTATTTGTTACTGTCAGGAGTGAAGGATCCCTGTCCTTTTGTTAAAACAGCAGCATTTTTGGAACTCCATAGAAATCTGAGCAGCAGAGGCTTTAGGAGAGGCCCTTGGTCGTGCTTGGAGTGCGTGGGTGCTCGCTGAGCAGCAGTGCTGTGTGTGTTGTGCTTAAAGGAAAGCTTGGGAACATCCCTGTGTCCAGGGAGCTGGGGGCAGTGGCTGCTGTAGGAAATGCTCTTTCTTCTAATGATACCAGTCCAGGTCAAAATTTGGCACTGTAAGAACCATGCAGGTAAAGTTTTTTTCAGATGACACATTAAACCAAAGTCCTAAAAGAAGGTTCTGTATCTCCTTCTGCCTTCCTGAAGTTGCTGTTGAGTTTCCTTTGAGTCCTTCATTTTCAAAATAACTTTGTGCATGCTTTTAATGAAGAACTGCCAATCAGGTTCCACCCAGTGGCTGTTGGGGCAGCAGTTGTAAATCATTATGGCACTAAGTTGGGAGTGCTTTGCCATGGTGGATGATACGTGTGTGATAACCTTGCAATAATTTGGTCACACAAATATGAAGACAATTTTCCCCTAATTGAAATATTTGCTCTTTTGTGTCTCCTGTGTGCAGTTGGACACTGTTTGTGATTTTTCCTTGCAGCAGTGGTTGGGATGAGGGACCTGGACAGCTCCTGCTGTGATGTTTGGTCACACTCTCCATCTCCCTGGTACCCTCACATGGGTAGTGCTCCCCAAAATCCTGGGCTGCTCATTCCATTACTTGCTAACTTGGTTGTGTTGAACAGGAATTCAGTTGAGTTTAGCAGTCAAATACTACAAACCTAAGACAGACTTCTTTTACCCACTGATTTTCCAGGGAGGAAGGGAGAAGTCAACTGCTGTGTGCCCTGGGGCTGGCCATGCTCTCCTTTCACTTGCAAAAATGGTGGTATCTGTTACTTAATTTAGTTTCCCTTTGATAGTATGTGGAAATGCCATTAAGAGATTGAAAGAGGTAACTTCAAGATACCTGATGCTTAAAAGTCGTCTGGGAACAGAGAAAAACAACGTCCCTGTTGATGTGAGATACTGGAGAAGAATGTGACAGAGCTGTCCCTGGGCTCAGAAGGGCCTGGCACAGGTGCCACAGGGATGTGCAGCACAACATGGGTCAGAATATGATCACATTTCTGGGTTTGAATAATTTTGTTGCCGTAGAAGGAGGTGGTGGTGGCTTAAAGCCAAAATGTTCTCGTACCAACTTTCACAGTTTGGAGTTAAATGTCATTAATCATTGTAATTCTTAAAAATACTGATTATTTAAAGGAACTTTTTCCTTCCCATAGTAGTCACAGCCATGGGAAGATGGACTGAGACAGAACACTGGGCTATACCCCAGGCCTCCTGTGAGGCCAAACACCACCCCAGCTGGAGTTAGTTCAGTAGAAACTCTTGCCTGGTACAGTGAGACCAACGTCCATGGAGTCACTGGGCAAGAGAATTACAGGTGCTGGAGGTGCTACAGGTCTGTCTCACCTCTGACATTGTCTGGTAAAGCCTTTTAATTTATTTGGGATCAGTTTTTCAGGAGTGCCTACTGAAACTCATTTGTCTCAATTTTTGGATGCCCAAACTGGGATGCTCTGAGCCAGACTTTGATGGTGTCTTAAACTGGGTTTCAGAATTGTGAAAGGAGTATGTTTTGGAATGTAAAGACAATCTCACATTAAATGTGTATTTTTAAAACTTACATGTGTAAAGAGGATTAAATAAATCTGTTCTTCACTGCTTGCTGTTTCAGTTTTGCTCCTTCTTGCCAGGATGCCCTGGACAATGTGCCCACCAGAGTGGGCACTGGGGTTTGTGTAACAAACCAGCAAAAATAGAGAGGAGTCACCAAAGAACTTTGCTATTCTTGTGGGGAAAAATAATAGAAAAGGAAAATGTCAGTTGAGCAGCTTTTTTAAAAGGATTTTCTTGTTTTGAGGCTCGTGGTGTTTGTTCCCATCTGGTGATGTTTGTGACCCATCTCACTGGAAGAAGCTTGACTTTGTCTCCCAGTAAGTGTTGTATTCCCAGAGGGATTCAGATCCAAGTCAGGCTGGGTTAGCACAGCTGGAAATGGAGGAAGAGAGTTCAGCATCCCAATCTGAGTGTGGCTGGGATAACACTCTGTTCTGCTGGCCTGAACTGACACTGAAAGTTCTGTCTCCAGGAACTGAAGGTTTGGATTCATTTACAAAAGGAAGGTGTGCATTGGCTTGAATGGAATGGAATTAAGAAGCAAGTAAGAATTGCACTTGGGAGTTTTGAAATTTTCTTATTTAACAAATATTTCTTGATTAGTTCTGACCATATATTATCAATGTACTCCAGAGGGGGGAAAAACCCCCTTTTTTCTCTGTTTCCTGAGTGAACTCCAGAGAAGTGTTCATGAACTAAGTACAAAGTGTAAATAAATTGCCATGACCTGTAATTTGTTGGACTACATAGTGGTGTTAGTGACATTTCTGTGTTTTACAAACCTTTCACAGTGTTGCCATTGGCTGTTTTCCCCAGTTAAACTTCTGACTAAAATAAGTACAAAACTTCTTTATGATAGAAAAGCAAAATGAACAGAAATCCTTTGAAATCCTCACCCATTGCTCCAAATCTTTGTTGCAATGAATCTCCAGCAATTCTTTTGTCCTATCCTAGTAATTTTTTTTTCTCCTTTGTTCAAGTTCTAAATGGGAGATATGAAGGGGCAGAAGAAGAGGAGCCTGGAGGAGAGCCAGGAAAGGCATTGGCTTCCTGGGAGAGGCTCCAGGAGCAATGAATGGGCCAAGGCTGCCCCACTTTGGGGGCTTCTCTATCAGAGGGGTTGTCACTGTCATTAGTTGAGAGGAGGTGACATTTCTTTTGGGAGCTTCAGTTCCTCCCCTTGGCTGCTGACAGTTCCTGGCACATCCTGTGGGACAGGGCAGGGCCTGGCATTCATGGGGAGTTCTCCTGAGGCTCAGCATCAGTTTTGTTCCCTTGTGGGGCTGCCAGCCTGCTGTGGGTTGGTGTGGCTGGAGGTTCCAAAGGATTACAAGCAGTGGAGGTTCCTCAGCCAAATTTCACTCTGTGCCAGAAATGAAGTGCTACTTCTCTCCTGTCACCAACTTCTCTGGTGTGCTCAGGGAGGAGAGGAATGTTGCTCTGAGTTTGTACCTACAGAGCAATTACACCAATAGACTTGGTAAAGCAGACTTCTGCCCCCCAAGCCAAATAGATAAATAAATCTCTGTAAGCTTCATGATGTGATCTTGTACCTTAATGAACAACCCCTTTGTTCCCTGAACACCACCCTGTGTGGAGTTCAACCAGTGTTTTGCTTTGAGGTTACAGAGCAGCTGATTCCCACCCCAGGGCTGCAGAGCTAAGCAGTGGAGGTTTCCTGAAGAGAAATCTTTGTGTTTCAGCAGTCTCTGGTTGGGGAGATCAGAACTTTATCAATTCTCCAAATGTTGCTGATCTTCCAGCACTGGGGTTTGGTTGTTTTGTGTTCAATTCCCAAGAATCTGTTTTCTTTTTTCTTTAATTTCAAAATGAGCACATGTGTTTTGTGGCTGTTCCAAAAAGACTTGAAAATGTGTAGCTAAATGGCTCAAGAACAGAATTCATTCCAAATGTCATTATTTATAATAACCTGATTTTAATTCTGCTTCTGAAAAATTCGAGGGAAGTATTTTCTGAGCTCTGTAAATGCATCACACAGTTGTGGGGAGGTATCAGTGTTATCACCTTACAATTGTTGACAGAGGTTATGGCCAAAAGAGCTGATGGCAGGAGGGCTCTCAGGCCCTGCAGGACTCTGGGGTTGTTGTGCCTCGGTGTCTGCTCAGGCCAAACAGCCACAGAGCAGCTCAGATTTGTGCAAGCAATAGAAGAGCAATGGTCTCTCTCTGTTCCTCAGTGTTACAAAGGCAGAAAACCAGTTTTTGAGTGGCTGGGGAGTGGTGTAAAGAATTCTCCAAGTCCAGAGATACTCCAGGAGCAGGATCCCCTGTGGCAGCTGGGACCCTTCCCTGCCTCTGGCCCAGCATTAGATGTGACATTCTGGGCAGCTCATGTGGGTGAGTACCCTCGGTTTGCTTTTTGGTGAGCTCTGGCAATCAGTACCCTGAACAGAGATTTCTGTGCCATGAACAGCTCAAGTGAAGAGCTTCTTTAATAATTTAGAAAAGCCATTCAATGAACCATGTGTCCAGCTGCAGAGTTTGGAGCCTTGGGCAGGTTTTCCTTTCCTACTCGATGGCAGGTGACTGTTTTAGGTCCTTTCTGCCCAGTTCCTGCAGCTTTGCCCGGGCAGGAGGGATGTGAGAGGCTGCAGTGCTCCCCCTGAGAGCTGGGCTGGTTGTGTGTGCAGGGAAGGGAAGGGTCCAGCAGGAGCTGCAGAGAGAGGAGTGATGTCTGAGCTAATTGAGCTGTGCTGAGAACACTGGCTTTTCTCTTGGGAAAATGCATCTAATTTGCTTTGGCACCGTGTCACAGACAGAATAAAAAGATGGGATCTGTCATGGGGCAACTGTTAAAAGGAATAAACTTTTCATAAAAATAGGAGAATATTTCTTCTTACCTTCATTAGCTTCTCTTTCTTTAATGATCTCTTATGTGTGGATGTGTATGGTCTTTAATCCTGAGCCTTGCCCAGGCATTTTTCACATTTCCTGTGGGAATTGGTAGGACCAAAACTGCATCCAGAGTTCAGCTGTACCAGGGCAGAGCAGGAGGACAATCCCACACTCTTGTTTATTTGTTGGATTAATCAGTAGAAGTTACAGACCTGTCAGCAAAAGGCACCCTTTGATTCACTGCTGCTGATTGTGCATCACCCTGAAAGGTCAGGGCCTGTCTCACATTACAGCTGTGTTTGCAAACCTGCAGCAGCAAAAGCATTTTTTGTTGTGAGGAAATCTGTTGAAAACCTTTAAATCAGGAGCCCTGGAATCCCTCCATGCTTTGGGGCTTTGTGGGGTTTTACTTCATTTCCCCACCTGAAAGTGCCACATTTGAGCTCTTACATTGCATTGAACAGGTCAGGGAGGCTGAATTAGCAATGCATGAATTGGGAGAGGATGATGCAAAACAAGGAGCTCTGAAATAGCCCAACTGAGGCAACATCTTTAAAAGTTGCAGTGCAATTACATTTATGTGGTTAATCATTCTGAAGCCTGTTCTTAGCCCATGTTCATCCAGCCACAGATTTATTACAATGAAGGAAATGTCTTGTGTGCTTTGAGATGTTACTTTCCTCTGGAGTAGCTCATTCCACTTTCCTGATGTGCCACCAGGGCTTTCTCAGAGCAAAAGGTTAATTATACACCTGGGTATGCCTGTGTTTAGGGGGACAAAATGAGAATATTGCTTACTTTTTAAGGTTTATTGGTCTCTGCTGTTACTTTATTGATTGGCTCTGCATGTTAAGAAATTACTTCTTTTAATCTCAATTTTCCAGTTCTGGGGTAGTATGAGAGCCACTGGGAAGGAGAGACTTAAAAACAAGTGGCAAAAGGTTACTCCTGAGGTCAAAAAGACCTTCACAGCACAGGATGGCTTTATTTTTAGCAGCTCTGAATAATGAGAAGAAATTACCATTTTCTTCAATTAGGTATCTGTTCCCATTAATTTCTTTCCAGAATTTCCATTGTTGGAGGGGGCAGATTGGTGGAAGAAGGTTTTCATCCTTCTTACCTGTTTCAGAGGAGATTATTTATCAGTATATAAAGCAGGACAAGCTGGAGCAGCCAGAGCAGTGTCAGTAACTACTCACACCGTGAGAAAGGTGTGATGGATAAAAGTAACACCAAGTTAACTCAGGGTATGTCAGAGAAAAGACTTTGCTGCTGCCCTGAGCCCCAGAGCAGTGCTGTGTTACCTCTGGTGCTCTTTGAACACACACTTTCTTCTGGAGGAGTTAATAAGCTGAGATTTTCTGTAGTTTTAGCAGGAGCTCAAGAACTTGTCACTTGGAAGGAAAAGAGAAAGGAAAGGCCCTCATTTTGATCTCTAAGTATTGTTACTTGTTTCCATTATTTTCCTGCCCCTCTCCACCTCAAAAAAAACCCCAAAACAACACAAAACCAAAAATCCTTCAGTGTATTAGTGAAAAGGTTGGGTTTAGGCTAAGACATTTTTTTAACGAGTTGAATCATTTCTTTTTTCTCTGAAAGCGAAAAAAAATCCTGTATTTTTTATAGTTTCTTTTAACTACCTAGAACTCAATATAATCAGAGTGGTACAGTGTGTCTATTGTAACACTCAAGCCAGGTGTCATTAATACAACCAGACCCTCATTATTTTACTACCACAGGAAACAGGAGATGGAGCTTTGTGTTTTCCTGGGTTAAAAAAGGACCCTTGATTGCCCATGATAACAGAACTCTCAGAGGGATTCTGTGTGCAGAGCCTTTCCCCAAATGGAGGGAACAGTTTCAAGATAAGCAGCTTTCTGACTGTTAAACAGCATTTGGCTGACACAGCTTTGTGCTGACAGATGCCTTTGTGTCTCTTTGTGAGGGAGAGAAGACAGATGTTCTCCTTGGCATTTAAGAAAGCTTCTACTTAGCAAAATAAAATGTAAAATTAGGCTGAGCAGTGCAGCAGTGAGCAGTGAGACTGGCAGGGCTGCAAGCAGGGAAAGACTGAAGGAGTCTCATGTGACTGCTGTTGAAGTTGCTGTTGCTGGAAGTCAGTAACTGCTTTGTCATTGTGTAAAATTAGCCCATGGAGAAAGCAGTTCTGTGTTTTCCAGCTCTGGTACAATATCAATGCATGCCAGTGTGAATATCCATGTGTGAGTAACACCATGCCAACCATGCTCAGCAGGCAGGAATGTCACTGGCTGTGGATGCTGAAGGGATGCAGCAATTAGGAGCTGTAAACCCTCGGTCTGGGCATTGTTGGCTGATGAATTGGGCTCCTGATTGTGTCCCAAAGGAGAATACATTTTCCTATTGCTGGATGCTGCTGTGGGATGGGGATGGAGCCTGCCTTGAGCAGGACACTGCCCACTGAGCACCAGAGGAAGGAGCAGCCCAGGAGGAGCCTCTACTGGAAATGGTGTGGTGTTTGCACTGGTCCCAGTGTCTCTGCAGGTTGGGCATGCTGGTGTCCTGCAGGGTGTTGTACCTGGACAGCTCTTGTTTCTCTTTGACCCCAGCCTTAGCCATGTTAAATGTACACTGTGTATGGAGACTTTCTGATGGTCCCAGTGGAGCCCCTGATTGCCCTCATGGATGCCTCAGTGCTGCTCCAGTGAGAGCTGCCTTTTCTGTCAGTGTTTACTGGTGGGGAAGTTCTGAGGAGCTCTCCCTCGTCCACCTCTGGAGACACATCTGCTGTTCCCTCGTGTGTGATGGGATTGCCCCAAGGCAACAGGAGAGCTTTGTGTGAGAAGATCAAGGCAGCTGCTGTGGGGCTGTATGTAAATGCAGCTTAAAAACCAGCTACATTGTCTGTCTTGGCTGCCTCATACCCAAGAAAGGCACTTGAGAGAGGGGCAGAATGTTCCCATGGAAGGAGAGGTTAAAAATTATTTAATTAGTGCAGTTTCTATCCTGAGCCCTTCAGGGATAAAATGTGTTTCAACACACCCCATAATCCAGCTGTGGAATAACCATCTGCTCAGGGACGAGCTGGAGCCACGGTGTGTAACCTGGTGGGGTCTGTACCCATGCCAGATGACAGGAAGCTTCTGCACATCAGGAAGATGCAGAGTGGTTTCCTATGTCACTGTTCCTCAAAGAGGATCTAAAGACAGTGTGAATGTTCCCCTCAGCCAAGCCTAAGAGATCCAGCTCTGGTGCAGCTCTTGCACAAATAACATTGAAAATACTTGGGATGTATTTTGCAAGGGTATCATATTAAGCAACTTGAAACGTTGGCAGAGTGTGTGGGCACTGGAGAAGCCAATTCACAGCCCCACGATGGGCAGGAGTCAGAGCAGCCTGAGCAGGGAGTGCTCCCCACACTGCCACTGCACGAGGAATGAGGACACCTCTGCACCTCTTCTCTGGTGGCCTCACTGGAGCCTCTGGATTTGTTCCCACCCCCAGCAGTGCCAGTGTCCCCTGCTGCAGTGACAGTGCAGCTGTGACCTGGGGAGCAGCCTCTCCCTGCTGCAGTGGCAGCCCCAGCCCATGACGGTGAGCTGGGTACAGCTGGAGTTCTGTGCATGTGCCAGTGTGAGGTCTGGCAGTTGGTTATCCTGGGAGGGGTAAGTGTAGCTGCTTTAGAACAGCTGCAGAATTCCCTGCTGAGCTCTCTGCAGCCACAGCTGACTCTTCAGTGCCCTCATCCAGCACACCCCCAGCTGGATCAGCTCTGAGCCTGGAACCATCCATAACTCCCTTTGCTGCTTTCCCTGGTTTTAGCCTTAAAGGACATGAATATTGTGAAGGTCCCTTCAGCCCTGCTGGGTGAGCCCAGCCCATGGGGAGGTGGGTCAGTGCTCACTTACCACTGACACCACTCACTGAGGACAGAGAGACATCCCATATCCCAGGTCTGGATTTGTGATTATTTTCTGTTGTACCACTCTTGGGTCACACCAGCACTGGCCACCTCTGGCTTCTGGATTGATTTGTATGCAAAGGTAATTTTCACAAACCAATCCAGCTTGAAAGGTGTAGAGAGGGCACTCCCTGAGCTGGGCACAAAGATCCCAGCTCAATCCAGAGGGCATTTGGGAAGTCAGGTCTTTTTTCTAAAATTATGGTTAGAATTAAATTAGCAAAAATAGTATGTGACTGTGTAGGGTGAGATTACAAAGCACAGCTGGAAGTTGCCTCTCGTTCAGCTCCCATAAAATCCATTACAAATACTGTGGGACTTAATGACTTGTATATATGGTCTGGCTGTGTGTGTATGGCCTGGTTCCTCCAGGCCATGGTGCCACCCTCCTGTGCAGAATTCCTGCTTACTAATTAGAAATATCATGTGGTAAAAAAGAAAACATTACTGTTTTCTTCCTTTGACCATGTAGAAAGTGGGATACACTGGAAGTTTCTGACCTGAAAACCAGTGATGCTGCTTGGCCTGTCTCATGGAGCCCCCAAATGAAAACACTGGTGCGGGGATGACTTTTTCCAGAAAGGAAACCAGCTCCCCTTGGAAAGCAGACTGTGAGGCTTGTGGGGCATGTTGTCCTTGGCCTTCCTCCCACACCCCTCACAACATGGATTTAGGCCTCTTTCCACGGGTATTTTGAGAGGGATGTGTTTCAGATGTGTTCAATGAATCATTCTGGAAGTGGTCCCATGGAATCTCCCCCACCCCAAGCCCAGCCATTGCACAGCCATGCCAGGCCTGCTGTAATTCCAAACCATTTGGGCCCATCTGATCCAAAAGGAATTTCGTGTCCTGTTAGTTTTAGGGGCTCCTTTTTTAATTTTGGAAGCCCCTCTAATGCATTCAGTGTTGAAAGCTCTTGCCTGGTTCATTGAGGTCTCTCACACTCAGGTAATTAGAACCCTTGTTTTTAAGGATTAACCATCTTCAGTTGGTGAATGAATGATCTGCCATTGGAACGTGGCTCACCTGGAACAGAAGATGGTGGATGCTGACATTTGAAGTACAGTTGTCTTCCAACACTTAAAGAAGTTGAGGGACAAGTGAAAGGGAAGAAATCTGAGACACTGATCTTTCATGGATGGGGCAGAAATGCAGGACCAGCTGGTGCTTTCCAAACCAGTCCCTGCTCAGGAGCAGCTGCTGGTGAGCTGCTCAGGGCTCAGCACAGCTGCTGGGGCAGCAACACATTCTGGTTGCTGCTGTAAAGACTTTTTCTCGACCCCATCCTCCACCAAGCCCCAGGTGAGGCTGTGGCAGCCCCTTTGGTGGGACCACAGTCCTGAACGAGGTGGGTTCCTTGGAAGGAGACCAGGACATGACCAGAGGTTTGTTTGTGCTTCCAGCTCTGAAGGCACAGACACCAATTCCTCTCTTGCCAGGCAATACAGAGCCATAGGAACACACCTGTGATTTAAGAGCACTTTATTGTTCTTTAAGGCTACTTTTAAGTACAAAAAAAAAAGATGGCCTGCCAAACCTTTTTTTTTTTTCCAGGTGAAACAAGGCCACAAAAGAATGGTATATTACAGATTTACAAACACAGAGAGAATCTTTTAAACTGAACTGTAGATAACCTGACTCTGTGAAGAAACTTCACCACGTCTTTTGATGGTGAGTTCAGTTTAATGTCCTTCCACCTCCCCCCAACCCTTTGGCTTTCGTGACGTTGTGTCCAGTATCTGTTTCACTGGACATAGCACATTAAATCTTTATTGCCCTCAAATCCATTTACCTATCTCAGATAAGTAAATGTAACCTTGTAAAACAGCTATTATTGAAAATATTAGCTTTAAAAACATTATCTTATTCGTGTTTACAAAGAAATGTAGGAGTCACATTTTCCACAGAGTCCATCTACAGTATTAGTATTGACTGTTATACTGCTCAGTAGCCTGTAGCAATAACAAATGAGTGGCTATTAATGCTAATGCAGTGTCCTCATAGAATAACTGTGTTCCTGCACTTTTACTGTATTACAGACAAATCTACAACAAAAAAAAAGATCAACTTTTTTCTCCAACCAAAAAAAAAAAAAGAATGATTACAATAAAGGAAAGGGAAAAATTAAATAGCTACATATCATTAACAAATTAATTGTTCCTCAAAAAATACCTACAAATTTCTCTGTACATTCTTTACGCACAGCGTAACGATGGTCTTAAAGTTACCTATATAAAAAAGTGTTCTTTAAACAATCTTCCTACAGAGAGTAGGGCACTGAATGCCAAAGCAAGGAAGCATTGACTACCCAGTAAGATGGTAGTGAAATGTGTAAAACTGGGGGCTTAGGTGTTGGGTTTGTTTTTTTATTTGTTTTTTATTTTTTTAAAAGAAAACTGAGCAGCCACCTTCTGACCAAGAGTAAGAGCCAATCTCCTCATCTCTTTCTACCCTGGACCTTTACCAAATTAAATAGCTTAAAAAAAAAAAGCATAAAATAAAAGCCACAATGGACCCAATACTGTAACATAGTCCATAATACATCACGTAGAGTTCATCTTCCAACCAGTTCTCACCTTCTACACTGAACCAATGGTTTCAGGTAACCAGCATAAAATAACCCCTGGCTGCAACTGTGCTGGGAAGATGGAATGTACTGGGGAGAGCAGTTACACTTAACAAGAAGAGAAGCTCTTAGCATTAGCACAGCTGTGGTTTCATGCCTGCCTCTACTGCCTAATTCCTAGTTAGTAGCTATTAATATAGCAAATGATAATAAATGCAGTAATACCTGTATAAAGTCTCTACTGGAGGAATGTTTGCTGCAACTTGGCATTGGTTTAGGAATAGGCTTAAAAAAAAAAAATCATCTTTCACAAACTGTAACAATGTGTTGTCCAGCCAAGACCTGTAACGGGAGCAGTTCCTGCAGCTTGTTAAGGGAGACTACACAGACTTGGTTATAGAAGCAAGTCCCTGTGGAGCAGCAGTGCTGCAGACAGGAGGGTCCTGCACTGAGCTCAGCATCCTGTGCCAGCAGCACCAGCTCCAAGGGTGGCACGAGGCCTGTCCTGAGGCTGCTGCTGAAGTGAAGATCAAATACAAATACCATAGAGTACAACTGTACCAGCAGTAAGTATATCTAGGATTGTTACTGACAAAAATAAACTAATTCTGAAGAGAAGCTAATAAGTATTATGATTCTTACTGTCTATACATTAATAGATACCAGCTATTTTTCATAAAACATGCATCGTTAAGCACTATGGAACCCTCCAACCTCAGCTCTACTCTAACAAACTGCAGTGTTGAGGAAAAAATGCCCGTGTTCTGTACATTATGCAGTCCAGTTGCAAGCACTAAGCACCTGAAATCTAAAGAGAAAGGCCGATAACCTGTATGAGACTTCCCCTTCCAAAGCTGTTTTGCTTTAAGAAAAATCAAACTGATAGAAATGTCATCCTTAAACCTTTTTCTCAGCAGTTTGCCCTCAAAATATTAGCCTCTTCCAGAAAGTTGCTGTGCAACTTCAGTCCTCCTCCAATAGTGCAAATCATACATGACAGTTCTTTTCAAGTATATACATACAAAATTACTTCACAGAGGGAAAAAAAAAAAGGCAATGTAAGCAAACCAGACAAATTCTAGTCTCAAGAAGCTAAGAAAAGCAAAAAGCACTTGGGTCAACCAACTAAGTGTAATGGCTTTTGTGGATTAGCGTGCATTATTTTCTCAAGGGGCAGAAGATTTGCATCAGAGGTTTCTTTGGTAATTGAGGCAGGAAAAAAGGATGCTACATCATCTGAATCTTTATGAAATAGTTCCTGCTATTGTTTGTAAGGGCACCCTTTTACAAAAAACCATGAGTACACAAAAACGTGTTGAAAACTAACCTCCCCTCCCCCAACACTATTTAAGCACTGTTCCAAGCTCAGTCAAACCATGCAGGTGCACCAAGGGAAGGTCCTCTCCTCAGGAGACCACGGAGGGCGAGTGATTGTGGTTGACCATGTGGGAGGAAGGGGAGGCCTGGCCCCGCCGCGCCGCCGGCTCGGGGCTGCCGGACACGCCGTCCTTGGCGGCCTTGAGCTGCAGCCACGTGTCCCCCAGGGCCTTGGCAAAGTGGTCATCCACTGAGCCCGTGATGGACACCGAGTTGGCCACCGGCTCCGGCTCCTTGTAGTTCTTGCCGAGGCTGCGGCGGAAATGCTCCTCCACCACGGGGTCACAGGCGGCGCTGGCTGCGGGGAGAGGGCACAGCTGAACCCTGGCACCACTGCCCCACCCACACCCACACCTGCCCCTGTGCTGCTGCCACAAACACAGAATTGTTTGAGTTGGGAGAGACTTAAAGCCCATCCCGCCCCTGCCATGGGGCAGGGACACCTCCACACCAGCCCAGGGTGCTCCAAGCCCTGTCCAACCTGGCCTTGGGCACTTCCAGGAATGGGGCAGCCACAGCTTCTCTGGGCACCTGTGCCAGGGCCTGCCCACCCTCACAGCCAGGAATTCCTTCCCAATATCTAACCCAAATCTACCCTCCTTTAGCTTAAGGCCACTTGTCCACCAGCCCTCATGCAAAGCCCCTGTTTGGGCACAGCTTCCTGACACCCTTAGTGTGTCAGGGAATGGGGTTGGGAAGAAGATGGAAGGATTTAAAGTAAAAAAAGTAAAAGTGGAGTTAAGTATTTTTGCATTTCTGTGACCTGCAACAAGTGAGTATTTTATATATAATCATAGTTCTCCCTCAGCCTACCAATAGCTACAGCCCCAATTCAGTGGAAACCCTCTCCCCAAACAATCACATAGAACTTATATTAAGGCTTAAACAGAAGTGAAGATGTAAATGGTTCTTCCAAGTCCAGTCCCAAGCCTGCTCAGAGCAGTCAGGTGTGAGGAGCCCATTCTAAATTCCCTGCCAACAGCTGGCCTCAGGGTTTCATCTCACTGCACACACTTGTGCTTAGAGCAGTCAGGAAACTAAATCAAATCATTACCTCTGCACTGGGTGCTACAAGCATTAAAGTGGTGCAATACTATTATAAAAGGAAAAAAGAACCTGAAAAGTCAGGTTTGGTACAGCAATAGGAGTAATTCCTCAGACTAAATACGAAAGAGCTGTGGTTTTACCATTTAGAAACAGTATCTGTGTGTCTAAAGGAGAATTATCCTTCAGAGAGCACGTGAAACTGTCAGGATCCATGGCACTGCCATCTGTGCTACAGCAAGGCCTGATTGATCCCAAAATAAACTTGAATGTCATGCATAAACCTCTTCCCCTGACAGCACACAAATCTCTTCTGGAAACATTTCTCCCTCTTCCCAAGCCCACACAAATGCAGCTGAGGTCTCACTGGAGGAGCTCTCCTGAGAGCAGAGAAAACTTGCAACAGCTGAGGTCCCCATTGACTGATTTCTCTAAGTCTAAGGGTCTCCTTCAGCTTCTAAATCTAGTTATCAACAATACACTGAGCTTTACAAAATTAAAAAATACTACTAATAATACTGCTAATAATTATTGTAGTATGGACATCTAGGTTCCTGCCTACATCACCCTGGTGTTGTTCCATGGCTGATGAAGCCTCACTGCCATGACCTGTCAGCAGTGCTGTGTGTTAAAGCTCTGCCTCAGCAGGTACAGGACTGGAAATGAAAGGGCTGTGCTTCCCCAGTGCCTTCTCATTCTGCAGTGAGGGAGAGTGAACAGAAACAGCCCCAGGTTTCCCAGCAAGTATTGCCTGAACAGAGTCCATGAAAAGTAGTAATTGCACAGAAGGCAGAAAGCAGAAAGCTAAAGCTCCCTGCTTGGGTTGCTGTAGCAACTGCCCTTCAGAGCTCTTTGTGTTATCCATGCAGAGTAGGGTGCAGAGTATTGGCCTTTGGAAGAGTATTTGTAGCTGCAGGAAAGATTCCTGTGACTGCAGCTGAATAGTAAGAATCCAGTGGCTATTGAAACACCAGGGAAACTGCAGCTCCCAAAGTAAGAGCCTGGTGGGATCTGCTGGCCCTGGCTGCTATTTGTCAGAGGGACCAAAATAGACATAATGACTTACTTGTCTGTGTGGGAGGTTCGTTTTTTTTAAGGAAGCTTTTCAAAACAAGAAGAAAGAGCATCTCTCCCCCTCCAACTCTGAATTGGTACTTTCTCCAGTGGCAAAGGATTGATGGTTAGAAAGTGCATGTCTGGGGAGCAGCGATACAAAGAGGTGCCCATTGTTTCACCCCCTTTTACTGCTGTTAATACATCAGCACAGCTAAGGCTGGTGAGACCATCCTGTTCTCCTGGAATCCTAATGAGGCTGTGGGGAGAGGCTGGGAGGGCACTTACTGCTGGAGGCTCTCCTGTAGGCAGCCCCGGAGCCGCAGCCGCTGTGCGCCACGGGGCAGTGCGACAGGTTGCAGTTCCGCGTGCTGGCAGAGGCGCAGGTGATCACAGAGGGACGGTTCTGGGGGCACACAGAGCAGGCAATCAGCACAGCAGCACCAGCTAAACCATCAACCAGCCAATTCAACAAGGCACAGTAACCCCCCAAATATTCAGCTTTGTCTGATTTAAAAAAAAAAAATTAAAAAAAAAATCCACTTTATTTCCATAATGGTTCTTGTTACTGAACTGGTGAGCGGCCACACAGGAAAAGGGCACTGTAGAAGCAGTGAAGGGACTGGAGCACAAGTGCTGTGGGGAGAGGCTGAGGGAGCTGGGGGTGTTTAGCCTGGAGAAGAGGAGGCT
>JAWWLZ010000025.1:18698115-18709885 GCA_035041345.1 Poliocrania exsul
TGGAGTTGGCCCAAGGGTTGGACTTGATGATCTGGGAGGTCTTTTCCAACCCAATCCATTCTATGATTCTGTGATTACAGTGATTTTACAGTTACTGTATCAACCTCCCAGACATTTCATATTCTGCACTAAGTGTGCACACATTAAATGCTTGTTTCATCCTGTGGCCACACATCTGTGTCTTTTCAGGACTCAGAAGGGCTTTGCAGATTTTGCTGCCATTTGCCATCTTGGTGTTACCCACGTTTTAGTGTTACCATTTTTCATTCAGAAGCTGAGTTTTCCTAGCCCTAATTCTGTATTCCCTACTGCAGACACAGAGCAGTAAGCCCATAAAACAGGTAATATGAGGAGCTCCTGAGCCAGTCATGACCACAAGTTGTAATTAATCTGCCTTTCCAGCACTACTTAACTAACATCATCCTTTTTCATTCTCAACACATGCAAATCCCCCAAAATATCTATTCACATCTACATTGCATCATCGTAGCTCTGCTACTTTGTACAGAGTGTAAACATAAAATACTCTTTTCATAGTTGTTTACTAAGTAAATGTACATTGAAACAAGGCCTTGGGAAAAGAAATATCCCAGTTTCTCCAGGTGGCTGAAGGGAAGAACACATGTATTGGAATAGATTTGCTTTGTATCTTTGGTATATCTTCTGATGCAAAAAATCCACTATACTCAATGCAAGTTAATATTTAAGTTTCCAAAAAAATTAACATAATTGATGTAATTTAACTTCTTATCCATTTTAAAAACCTGTGAAGCAAACCCACAAAAATCACTGCATTATTCCCATCAGTGGGGAAGGAGGGAGTTTTCCTTGTTTGGTGGTACTTTGTGCACAGTAAGAGCAAGACCAGTAAAGTCTTGCTCTTGCCAGTAAAGATCAAGACCTGTAACATAAAAGAGCTGAGCTTTCCAGGGAGGTTTAACACCATTTGGCAGGACACAACAGGAATGAGGCTGTTTACATCTTACTGCACTGACAGCAAAGTAAAACAAAATAAATAAAGAAAAAAAAGGAAGTATTTGATTTTTTTGTAAGCAGTTCACATATGGAAGTATTTATTTCTATAGGGGCCAAGATGCTGTGCCTCTCTGGAGTGGTTTTTTGAGAAGGGTATATATGCTAATCTCTTCAGATGAGTACTTTGGACATGCAAGAGGCGAGAAGTTAAGAGGGACAGGTAATAATGGCTCAGGAATCCCTGTGCCAACACCACAGAGGATCCCAGAGGCAGGATAAGGCATCGTACAGAGTGCCCTGCTATGGCTATGTGTGTACAGAGCACTGAGCAGAATACAGACACTTGAATGAAAATACAGAGGTAAATTGAAAATTTAGTAACAGTGACTACAACAGAATACTGAATAACCCTGTCCTGCTGAAAAGAAGGGAATTTTGGCCCACCTGTTTATTTGAAACAAAGTAAGATGAAATCCCATTCAACACGTTAAGGTTGAAATAAAAAACCAAACCAAAACAATGAATCATCAACCCAGAGTTTCTTTTTTTCACTACACTTTTTATTTTGTATGATTTCTATTCTGTGATCTTAGCAAGGTCTCAACATCCTATTTTACCACGAAAAATTACTGTAATCTAACTGAAAATGTCAGAGATAACAGGAGAGAGGAATGGGCAGCAGGATCAGCCCAGGTCAGACAGTGGTGCAGCTGCTGAGCAGGGACACAGCAGTAACACTACCAAAGGGCACAGGGTCATCACTGGAGCCTGTCCCTTCCCTTCTCTGTCATCACTGATAACCAGGAGCCAACCCACACTGAGCAACAGCACTGCAGGCTACAGCCAAGGGGTGTGAGAGAGCAGCAGAGCCAAGTCAGGGGGTTTGGCATAGCCCATCTAAGGGCCTGGTGTCCACAGCCAGCCCTGTGGGAATCTGCAGTGGATGGGAAGTTGATGGTTCCCGTGAAAAGCATGTGAAAAACCATCTCCTCCAAGGGTTCACATTTTGCAGGACATGGTTGTAGGAGAGAAGGAACAAAAGACAGATTTGGGTACATGGGCCAGTTTAAGAATGTGCAAGAAAGCCAAGAAAACCAACCAACCAACAAAAAAAACCCTCCAACAACCACTCCAACATAGGGAAATGAAGTATAAAATAATAAAAAATAATTACTTGGGTTTAGGAAAAGTCATTATGAACAAGTGACACAACACTGCTCTGAACAACATAACAAATGCTTTTGGCTGGCTAAAACAACTAAGGTCATTCCAGCTCCTTCCACCTGGAAGACTCAGTAGTGCAGAATTTTCCCTTATGCCCTTTGTGTGTTGCACCCCTTTTTCAGCAGTGCTGGTGGAACAGAGCCAGGACAGAGGGGAGGAGCACATGTGGATGACCAAGAGGGGCACAGAGGATACCCTCTGCCTGGAAACTGCATCAGTCACTGTCTAGCAGGTGCTGGGGCTTCACTGAAACCCACACCTGCATTCCCACTTACAACACATGCACTGGAGAAAGCAGCAAGGCCAAGAGGTCTGTGACAGATACCTTTACACATCAGTGATACATTCACATTAAACACAGTGAGCTGTGACATTCATTGTGTGTTTTTAAAACACATTTTGCCTTAGGAATGGTATCTCCTGCCCACTGCAGCTGACACCACGTCCTGCTTACACCTGGTTGTGCTCCCTGTGCACAGCCAGCCCTTCACCCCACCCCCTGCCCAGCCCTACCTGCTGCCGCTCCACGGGAGTCAGGGTGGGTGTGATGCCCACTGTCCTGGCTGCATCCATGCTGTTCTTGGTCAGTGCCAGAGGCTGGTCCATGCTCAGGCTCGGGATGGAGGCGTACATGTGGTTGGCATGCAGGCTCATGGTGGGGGCAGCCGCCCTCTCGATGGGGCTGCGGCTCCGCTCGCGGTGCTCCTTCCGGTACTCCCCGTTGGCGGTCTTGTTTCTACAGCATGACAGGAAAAAGGGAAAGGCCTCACTGTTGAGCTGCTGTGCTGAGATATGCAACACTAAATTCCTGTCAGAAACACTAGGAAATGCACTTTGCTTGGGCTCTGGGAGGTGTAGAATCAATCCCTCAGCGAGGTCCCCCTGGTCCATCCAGCAAGGAGAAGCCACTCATCCACACCTCCCAGCTCTGGCAACCAGCACTTCTCTTCAGCCTAGAATTTCTTCAGATGCACCAAGATCAGACACCTCCTCATTCAACATACTATGACTCCCACTCTGTCTCCTAACACTGCAATATTCTTTAAGCATGGCTGAAGCCCAAGAAAAGTTTATTTTACTGAAAACACATGGTTGATACCAGCAGAAATGCACTGAGTCAAGGCAGGAAGTAAAACCTTTGGAGCAGAAAATGATGGAAAACCAAACTATGCTGCACTTATCTCAGAATCATTTAATTACAACTGCTCTTTCACACAACTAATTTCAAACTACTCCTGAAGAGCAAACCCCAGCAGATGTGCTCACATAATTAGCCCATCATTCACTGCAAAGAAAATAAAGCTGGGTTTGCACCTATGGATGAGAGATTTCAGTTCCCATCCCACAAGATATAATTGTCCTTAAAGGCAAACCAGTCACACAGATGAGGGTGGGTTTCACTGGCAGTCTGGAGGGTACCAGTGCTGTAAGAGCTCACACACTGCAGGAACTGGTGCCTCACTGTCAAACTGCAAACTCCATCTGTCCTTTCTGCAGGACAGCACCAGAGGAGAAAGCTGGCACTGTGGAAAATGCAACCTGTCTTCAGAAGATTCTTGAAGTACCAATGAAGTGTCCTATATGTCCTGTATGTAAAATCCAAAGTGGTTTTCCCCCTGTATTTTAAAGCATGTCACAGCAAGTTAACATGCAGGAGCATTCTCAATGCTGATGAATTAGGCAGACACACAAAAGGAATCAGTTCAGTACCAAAGTTACAAGTCCAAAAAGCTAATGCCTATTTCAATGTGTGAGGAAGTGTCTCCAAAAGGAAGGCTGAGGGGTCCTGCCAGTTGAGGGAAATAAGGAACCCCTGAAACACCCATACAGGCTGTGGAGATGTGCTCTGGTGATCCTGTCCTGGATCCTGGCCAGTCCTAAATCCTTTTGCCTCACCAGCATCCTGTGGCCATGGATTCCAGAGTCTAAACTGCCTAATTCTTAAGTACCTTTTCTTTATGGGCTCTTTTTGTTTCTTTTTAACCTAAAATCTGGCTTAATTTGCTCTTGCCCTGATTCTTGTATTAGGAGAGAGACAAAGTCATTGCTCCCTGCTCATCATCTTCATGCCACTCCCAAGTTCATCTCTGTTCAACCACCTTTTTTTTCCAATGTAATACTTTATTCAAATAAAACCTGTTCCTGTATCTCTGTCATTTTTGTGGCCCCTCCCAAGTAAGAGCTAGAGAGCTCATCTTTCTGGAGATGAGGGTCCAGATCTCTGCTATGTTGAGGAATAGAACTTCTGCTGCACTAGTCACAATTCTTCAGTGCTACTGTTCAGCCTGCTCAAGAGGCACTTGGTTGTACAGAAATCTGCTATTGCTACCTGAATCAAATCTCATTTATCATGGGAGAAGTGAGGGTTAATATGATGCCAAGCAACCAGTGCCTTGAGAACCTCAGCACACAGCCCAGCTCTGTGCCAAATTCCCCTGGCATGCTCAGGAGGAGCAACCAACAGCCTAATAACACAATTTGTAACCCTTTGGATCCCGCTGCTCTGCCCCAGCTCTATTGCCTGTCTTTTTTAACTAATTACAAATTAGCAGTTGCAGAGTAGCAGAACCGACCATAACCTTGCAGGTCTCCCAGAGGGGTGCTCAGGATGGTCCCTGAACCACTGTGTGTTTCCCAAACCTCTCTGCAGGCTGGATTTGGACAGCAGAGAGCAGCTCAAATCCCCTGGGAATGGCTCTCCAGCCCTGGGTCTGTCTCAGGTCCCTGCTGTGCAGGGTTTGGCATCGCAGCACTCGGAGCCAATGCGAGTGAGCGGCAGCACAACTGCACCCAACGTACAGCAGCTCCTCTGGAATTCCAGCATGGAACCAACCCCTGGACACAACCAAACCCTCCTGCCCCAGCCCTGAGGAGCAAGCAGGAGCTTCAGAACCACCACAGGAGCCATGAGATATCCTGGGAAATGGCAACACAGAAAGCCACGGCCAAATCCCTGTTGCAGTGAAGGCTGTGCAGGGATGGGCTGCTCTGGGTGCTGCAGTGCAGGACCTTTGGTGGCTGCAAGCCAAACTTCCTGCTCAACAAAATATTAGCTGGTCTGCTACAACTTAAATGATCATTTGGAGGCTGCAAATGATCCTTTGCTCCAGCAGATTCCTACAGCTCCACCAGATTCCTACTTTTCACTCCCTCAAACATTCTGTTTGGAATTTTTAAACGCAAGCTGATTTTGAAAGGAAAAAATCTGTTTCACCCACCAAGAATACTTGTAAAATGAGACAAAAAATGTAGCTACACCAGTTGTTTGGAGATTTTTCCTTAGAACTCGCTTTTCAACAACTTAGTGCTGCATTTACTGGGGGTGGGGCTGTCAAGTGACCACTGAAGAACAAACTTACTGAAATCCCAAGCAAAATAAATTTTCCATTTTACACACCAGCACCCATTTCACTCATTCTCACTTTAAACGAAAAGTCACAGCCCTAAATATTGGTAAACTGGTAGTTTTGCTTTCCCCAAAACCCCCAAACCAACAAAAAACCAAACAAAAATCCCAACAGAAACCAAAACACAAAAAAACCAACAAATCTTTCCTGCAAAGATTTTTGGAAGGGACCAAGAAACTGGGCAATGGGATGAGCCTGATCCCACGAACAAGAACAGCAGGCAGTTCCCTAAAGACACACAAAATTATTGAGTTATCTCAGCAATCTCAGCAGGCCACACCCCAGCCCTTTCTGTAGGCAAAGAATTCCCTCTTCCTAAATTAGAACAACTCCTCTTCCAGGCAGGGAACTGTTTCATACTCCACTCCTCCAAACCTCTCCTCTCAATTCATCTACTTCAACTATACATTCTGTGCAAAAAAAGAAAAATATCTGAAGCTTCTCCTTCCACATCAGGAATGATGTTTTCAGCCCTGTGTAGGGCAGGAACATGATAGCTCTGCCCTCATGAAAATACACTTGTTGGTCCTTCCTATTTAAATAGAAATAGCAAATCCTACTGACATCTGACTCCGCTTACAAGACAATTGTACTTAAAATTATTTATAGGGTATTCAATTTACCATTATTAAGCAATTTTAGTTTAAAATGCCACTTTAAAAATAATTTTCTATTAGAAATGGAAATTTTTTTACAATTTTTTAATTATTCATTACTGAGAGAAGTCATTCTTGTTTTGCTGTTAGTTTATCTGAAGGGGCATCAAAACTGCATGTGTGTGAAGATAATTACATTAAGTCCATTAGCTTAAACATTCCACATGAACTGAACAAGTAGAGATGCATCTCTTAAGATCAGACACAAGGGCAGGAAATTACAAACAAGGATTTGTGACCAAGTTTGAAAAAGAACTTAAAAATATATACTACAAATAAATCCAGCTGTCTAAACAGCTTTGCCATCCCCAGACTCCACTTTGTCTTACAAACCAGAATATGCCAGCCTGGACTGCATGTGCCATGGGGGAGATGCCAGTGCAGCTCCACTGGCTTAAAACCAGCAATTCCCATGGTGAGACCAGAGTTCTGCATCAGGCACACCCACCACCCTCCCTCCCTGCCAACACAGGGAATGCCAGCTACCTGCAGGTTTGTTTTAGCAAAATTACACAGGATTCCAACCTAAAATTCATTTCCCCACCACTTGAAAAGCAGACATTGTTTCCCATGTTGCTCCCCAGTGAATCATAACCAGGCTCCAGCACTTACCAAGCATCATGTGCTGGGGTGGATGTCACACCAAACCCACACACATCCTGAGCGGAATCTGCTGCAGCCTGGTCTGAGGAATCCCTAACACAGCAGTGCTCAGCTCTCCTCAGAACCAGCCCAAAGGTACCCAAAGGCTCTGCCCGCACTGTTGGCTGCAGAGCCTTTGGCGTGGCTGTTCCCTGCGCTGGCACAGAGTGTGGTGCCTCACACTGTCCTGCAGGAACCGCAGAGCTCTGCCAGTGCTCCAGGAAAAGGGAAAAGAGGCCCAGCGAAGGGGACAGCTCTGCCTGCACTCACTTCCAGCCTGCAGATCCTTAAGGAACACTTGCCAAAAGCATTACTGTAGCTCCAAGAGAAGAAATCACAACGTTTCACGCTCCCTTTGGCAGCGCAGAGCTCGGACTCGAAATGGTTGTACAGAGGAGAGTGTTGCTCTTGCACAAAGAACAACCATCCCCTTGCATGTAAAATGCTTTCTTTACACAAACACAATGCATAATAACACTTAAGAGCAAGCTGCCATTTGTGTAACAACTCAAACATGACTTAGATGTTTTCAGCATCTTTACGATATTTGTTTCCTACCATCTTTTACTGTCTCTGTGCACAAACTCTGAAGTCTAAAAGAGGACAGTTGCTTTTGTTACAGACTACTTAAAATCCAGAATATGCAACCCTGGACTGCATGTGCAGTGGGACAGATGCCAGTGCAACTCCACTGGCCTAAAAACCAGCAATTCCCATGGTGAGACCAGAGTTCTGCATCAGTCACTCCCACCACCCTCCCTCCCTGCCAACACAGGTAATTCCAGCTACTTGCAGGTTTGTTTTAGCAAAATTACATGATGGGAATCATTTCCAAAAAAGTATCTATCTACATTTTATCTGTTATTGTGAGGTGGGAAAACCAGAATTTAAAGTGGTATTTCAAAATACAATTATATATATGCAGAAGGAAAACCTAAATGTTCTTTACTCAGATTTTTTTTAAGCAATCTGAATTCGCTAAAAAAAACCCAACCAAAAAACAACCCAAATAAAACCTGAAAGTTGTATCACTTTGCTCTGTCAGACAATTTTCTGAAGTGTTTATAACATGAAAAAATACTCCAAACAGACCAATGCCTTCTTCAAACCACATCTCCTCTGAATGTCTGTCATCTAAATACATAAACCTTCCCTGTCCCAATTTATTAACTTTATGCTTCCCAGTTCCTTTGAGAAGGCTTTTCCTTTCATGGCTCAGGACTCCTTCCCAAAACGCCTTCAAAGGGGCAGCTTGATGAGATCCTTGTTCCTGCCACAGGACCTGGACAGCTTTCCCAAGAAAGTTAATGAGCATCCTCCCTTTTTTGTCACTGCTGGTATTTTAATATTACTTGTGCAGTATCTTCATCCCTGCAGGAAGTGTGGCCAAACCAAAGCTCGTGTTTGCAACAACACAAGGCTCGAGTTGGTGACTGCTCCCTGGGAAGGCCTTTCCAAGGCAGCACTGGAGCATCCCTGTCTCCTGCTCTGCCCTGGATGGGCCCAGCTGGTTATGGAGGGCTCATCCCAGAGGTCTGCACTGGAGCATCCTCCATCCCTCCTCCATCCCAGTGTGGTTCAACAAAGACACAAACAGGCAGCTGAGCCTTCCCTCTCTGTCCCAGGCTCCAGACAACTCCTGAGAGCCACAAGGATTTCAAGCACCACCTCAAAGCTTCTCCAGACACCAATAATTAAACTTAACTCCTTCCAGAAAAGAGCTTTTGTTCTTTTGAATGTTCAGTTTGAGCACCAGCACCAGTCTGGAGAATTAAATACATTTATACAAGTTCTCTCAGAGTCCAAAGCACACATGCATCAACAAGACCAATTTTCCCTGCTCTCCCCACTCCTCTGTAACTGGAATTCTGCAGCTCCTTCCCTTAAAAAGTTTTAATTCATGAGGGTTTTTTTTAGCTTAGTGCTACAGCCAATGGAAAGACCTTTGAAATGAGAAGTCTAAACCATTGAAAATCCACTAGCAAATAGGATAATCTTACATATAAACAAACACAGGTCAGCCTTTCTATATTTATCCTCACCCAAACAGGATTTTCAGAGATAAAATCTTGGACCAGATAGTTACTTGCAAATGGACTCAACAGATTTCAGAGTAAAAGAAAGAAACCAGTAAGCTGTGAAATGCATGAAGGAGTGTCCCATTACTGCCTGCACCAAGTACAAACAGTCAGATACTGATGAGCTTCCCTTCCTGAAGGCTTCATAGTCACAAGTATGAAAGAATGCAAGAGAATCACATGATGTAAGACCTCAGTCCAATACCAAACCCACAAAACTGAAATCTAATGTACAGTAAAATCAATTAACACAACCTCAGATCCTACTTATTTTCTCACAGGATTTTTTTTAATATTTGGCCATCTTTGCTCCAGCACTCAGGATTGTTTTAAAAGGTAGCACTGGTTTCTTTGCAAAAGTAATCACTTGTTCCATCTGTAAGTAAAACACTGGGATTCATTAAATGAGAAGTCATGGCAGTGCTGGGACACGTGTACATACACAGTGCAGAAGCACTGGCAAAGTTACCTCACTGCAACAGGCACAGGCTGCAGGTTACCTGTCATTCAACTTGTAAAAAAAAGAAGGAATAAAACCCCCCACTAATCTCTCTGCTCTGCACTGTTTGCTCAACTCTAAACCTGCTCCAGGCTCCTACCTTTAGGTTCTCATTTTGCTTGGTACATCTCATGGCTCATTCTAAAGTTCCACCATTTTTTGAGGAGATCAAGCCATACCTGAGATGCAAACAACAAAATTTTAACACATAATAAACATCTGGAAAAATTCTGAAATTAGAAGTGATGTCACTAATTCTGCTGAGGCAGCTGTAAATATGAATTAGCCTGTTAAGAAAATTAAATTAATCTTAACAATCATTAATTGCTCAAGAAGTGGAGTTAGATCAACAGGAAGTTCCAGTATTTCAGTATTACCAGAACAAGTGTCTGGGTATAACTGGTCATTGCAGTAATCTTAAAAAAAATTCCTAAAATGTACAATGATTTCTGGAGTACAAACATAATCCCATTTCATGTCTTCAAAGTCTCGTTTAACTCTTTGTAGGTGGGAACCAACAGCTGAGTTCAGCTGTCATCAGCTCTGACTTGGTTTTCAAGGACTGAGGACAAAAGTATTCATCCTTTAGGCAAAGAGGAGAAACTTTCTGGTCCTCTAACCTGCAGTGGGGCATCTCTGGCATCTCCCTCCCAACTCTGCCCAGGAACAGCACAGTTCTTGGGGAGGAGACAGCACAAGTAACACACCTTTGGGATTTATCTGGTTCAGATAACATTCTCTGGAAGGAACAACAGTAGCTTTAGTTGCCTTTGGAAAATCCTGCACAATATACCAGAAAAAAGCATAAAGGAAGAACAATTTCTGCCCACTATGGAGAACAAAAGACAGAAGATGTGAACATTTGGGGAGCTGAGAAAGGCACTGTGGTCTGCCTTTAGAAGAAGCTGCTACTGCAGTTCAGAAAGCACTTTTTTGGAAGGTAGTTTCAGTAAAAGTATAAAACTGAAGACATATCAAAGCATGCCAGAAACAATCCTACAGCTGCCAGTCAGGGCCCACAACCAGGATTTCATTTCTAGCTCAAAAGTAACCTCTACAGAAGTCACCAGAGCACCAAGGGACTGAGAGGCACAATAACCTTATTCTGAGACAGTCAAACAAACCTGGGGAAGCAGAGGGAGCCTGTCAGTGCTGACTTCTGGAGAGCAGGGCAGGGTAATGCAGACACTGGGACCAACAGAAGTGGATCTAGAAAGGCAAGTCATTGCTGGAAGGGAAACTAAAAGTGCCTGTACAGAAATCTGAACTGTTTCAAGTCCATGAGGCACTTTAAATGCTTGGAGGGGAGAATTCCAGAAAAGAAAATTATAAAAAAATGAGGTTAAAGACACACTCCAAACTTTTCCTAAAGTTTCTAACAAGCAGAAAATAAAACCTGACAGCACAGAGAAAGAGTAAAGAGGTTTCCATGCAAACAGCTGGAAGGTCAGAGGGGTTACTGCAAAGATTCACAGGCAGCTGTAAAGGGATCCATTTGCACCCAGTGCATGGCCCACCCAAACACCTCTGGCAGACATTTCCTCCTACATTCTACCAATTCATGGGCTGGGTCATGTGCAGCTTTTATAATTCAGCCATATTAACATCCTTTTGAAGTAAAACTTGGCACATGCAACAAACCCTTTATACTCGAGTCACTGGAAAATACCATAAAAACTATTTATGATCACACAGAGAACACCATGGGCCAATGTCAGAGAAAGGCTGCACATAAAATACAGCAGTGGGTCATGTCCCAGAGCAGCAAGATGAGCCACATACATGTGCTCCCAGTGCTGCAGGGTGCATCAGGCTGCTCTGCAGGCTCTGGGAAAACCCAGCAGTGAAGCTGTGCACAACTGTCAGAGGAAATCAAACATGGCAGTGGCATTTTTAAAAGAGTTCACTGCATTGTTCCTCACAATATCTTCTACTTTTTTTATTTGGAAAAAATACTCAGTGTTCATCACTCAATGTCTGTCATAGCACTGCTTTTATAAAAGTAGGCACCAGCTTAAGTCAAGCCATGAATCCCAAATTCTCACCATTTTAAGGATTTTACTTGGTTCCATCACCTAAAAGATGCATCAGGTGAAAATCTTACAATAGAGGAGCAGATTAAAAATTTTCTTCAAAGAGATGACGTGGCAAGTAAGACACCAACAACACAAGAATGGCAAGCTTATTTATTAAGAGCTGTAACAACACAATAGGGCAGTCCTGTGGTGTAAAGGAGAGCACTCTGGACTCTGAATCCCAAGGACCTGAGTTCCAGTCTCAGTGGGACCG
>JAWWLZ010000025.1:18714847-18732512 GCA_035041345.1 Poliocrania exsul
AGTCTGTGTGTCTGTCTGTATCTGTGTGTCTGTGTCAGTCTGTGTGTGTGTCTGTGTGTGTGTGTCAGTCTGTGTGTCTGTCTGTATCTGTGTGTCTGTGTCAGTCTGTGTGTGTGTCTGTGTGTGTGTGTCAGTCTGTGTGTGTGTCAGTCTGTGTGTGTGTCTCTGTGTGTGCCCCGCGCGGGACAAGGCGGTCTTTGTATGCCCGGGGCTGCGGGAGCCCGGGAGAGGGAGAGAGGGAGGGAGAGTGGGAGGGAGGAGGAGAAGCCGGGCTGGGGGAGGGAGGGAGCGAAGCCGGGCTGGGGGAGGGAGGAGGAGAAGCCGGGAGGGAGGGAGCGAAGCCGGGAGGAGGGAGCGCACTCGCAGCCCGGAGGAGGAGGAGGAGCAGCGCTGCAGCCCCACCCGCTACACACACAATTCTCTCCTAATCCCAGCTCCCCATTACTCTCCTGGAAATCAGCGCGGTTTTAGTGAATTCACCTGAAAACAACGGCGTGTTTCAACCTGAGGTTGGAAACAAGCACGCTCCTCCTTCACGCAGCACCAGAAGGTGAAGGGCAGCGCAAAAAGCACTTTTTACTCCAGCAAGATTAAACTTTAGTGAATGCATTTCAGGTAAAACATCTGAGGGACACACCAGAAAGCGTGAAATGCAAATAAAGGAATTACACATCACCTGTTATTAATTAGGGGTGGAAATACTCATTCTCCCCAAGTGCAGAAGCTTATGGGTGTACACAACCTCCATTGCTACAAAAATACAGAAGCTATAAGGGTGTATAAGTGAGGTAGGCAGCATCACATACTGATTTAAAAAAATTAATCCTCAAGGTCTGAAGTGTATTTTCTTATCCTAAAGCTAAGAATCCTTTGAAAAACAGCCTTTGATAAATAATTCTTTGCACAGAAATTCCATTACGCATTTCAGAATCCCAGTAGGCTTTTGCCAGGGCATTTGATTCACTCTGCTCCACACTCTGTCTGCCAAGAGTTGTGTTTTTCCACGATGAAAGTAAAAACACTCCCAGATGATACTTCAGGGAGTTACACCTGAGCAGGGAATATCTCAAAGACCTCCGTTTCCAAACAAAAGGCTGACGTAACCGGATTTCTAATAAAACATTCAAAGCCTTTAAATGGGTTTATTCCCACTGAAGCACAGTGGGGTGCTGCTACCTAAAAGTTAAGGTCAAATTGCTATTGAAAGGTTCAGCCATTTATAATGAACCAAACACACAACTGTTGTCCTATTTAATTACCTTTCCAACCACAAGATGCTGGTTTTAGGAGGATGAGTACACAACTGCTTCTCAGTTCTAACAACACCATCACAAAGACCCAAATGCCTGAACAAGAACTGCTAGAGATTATAAAACTTCTGTCTTCCAAGAACTGACACCGAATGAAAATGACCTGCCCATCTGGACACTGGGAATCACTGGAGGCATCCAGGCAGAGGAGCACAGATTTACACACCACTTTGTGCAGAGATGTGCACTCTGTAGCCCTAATACTGACCATGGCAGCTGTGCCCAGGTTTTATATCTTTCATCCTCTGCTTTCAGGGGACTTGGTCCTCAAAAGCTCAAAATACATAGGCCCCAACTTATCTTTATAATCCGAGTCACAGAAATGTCTTTGCTGTCACCAAAGATATTGTGCCATCTTGTCTCCTCACATTACACTCCACATGTCTTACAGATTTGGTTTTCTAAACTGAATATCATCAAACTCACACTTTCTAGAACCTCCAAGTCACTACAATGACTGCCATTATTGTGTTACATAAAATATTTATTTCCCCAAACCTACTGTCTTTTTTTTTATTGCAAAAACCTCAAACTTCCACAACACACTTCCCATTTCCAAACCAAAATTTTTAGGACAGTTCAACAAAGTTTGAGTAATCCACTTCAACAGTTAAACCACAATGTCATAATCCAAAAAAGAGGGAAATCATTAAAAAAACCCCAACTTCTTTGGCAGTGGTGGCAAGGAAATGGGAGTAATATTTAAAGAATATTTGTAAACTTTTCTGATATAGCTGAAATACACAGACATTCAGCTATTTCAGATGTATCACAACAGTTTCAGTTTTAGTAATATTCCATTAAAAGTGTATTTTCTTATGGCCAGATCAAATTTACAAAATAAAGTAGAAAGATGGCCTCACAGATGCTATTTTAGGCTACAATTCATCTGCAGCAGATGGTTCAACTGAAACACATTAAGTCACATGAACACTGGACAGAAAACCAGTGCTTTTTATTATCAGATGCATGTTCCATGTACAAAATCACAGAAAGAATCTATTGAGTAAAACTGTAAAAATCTATCATACTGGAAAATATTAGATAGCTCTAACATATATCTAAGGGATCACAGGAAATACCTGCCTGTATCTTTTAGCTTTGAACTTTAGTTGCACAAGAGTCTGTGGGTTCAGACTTCAGTATTTTTATGGCCTCCACTGTATTAAGTATCCCAATGTACGTAACTGCCATCTGTGTTCTATTTCATCACTAGAAAATGAGTTTAAAAAAAATAAAAATCACACTTTTCCCCATAAAGTTACATAATGTTTCAGAAATGCCATAAATCTCTTCAGTTGTGTCATGCATGTGTGCCACAGAAATACAGCACATGGTTCTTTTCAATAGCAGCACTCTCAGCTCCAAAGAAAGGCTATAAAGAGTTAAATTTTTGGGTGAAAGAAGGAGGTATGTTGTAAGTGAGAAGTCTCTTTCTGCTTGTGAGCTTTTATTGTTTTGCATTACTTCAGTGCTGGATTCCTGATTTGTAACAAATTCCAAGAGTGCAGACTGCAGGCCCAGCCTGTGACTAACACTGCGGTGATTTATTCGAGGATAAATCCCTCGGAGCACATCTCAGGGCTGCACAGCAGCGCTCAGGCAGCGCGGAATGCGCGGAATGCCGCGGCTGCAGCCACTGCCACCAGCTGCCCTGCGCTCCATCGCTTCCTCCAGGCAGGAATGAACGGAATTCTCGGAGCCCGAACTTCGTGCCAACCAGGCCTGCACTCCCAGGAATGAGAGCACAGCGAGAATGGCATTTGCTGATTGCCCAACACATGCACCTCGCTCGCCACCCCCTTACCTGTCTGACACAGCCCACACGTGGCAGGCAGAGCGCTGTGCATCCCGCGGGAAGGGCAGCGACACCCGCGGCTTGCCCGGCCCTGGGGCAGAGCGGGACCAGCCGTGGGGCAGAGCCGGGAGTGGCTGGGGCAGAGGGGGAGCGGCTGGGGCAGAGCAGGAGTGGCCGTGGGGCAGAGCGGGAGGGGCTGGGGCAGAGCCAGGAGTGGCCGTAGGGCAGAGCCGGGAGGGGCTGGGACAGAGCAGGGAACGGCTGGGGCAGAGCGGCACCGACCGTGGGGCAGAGCGGGAGCGGCTGCGGCAGAGCCGGGAGTGGTCGTGGGGCAGAGCGGGACCAGCCGTGGGGCAGAGCGGGACCAGCCGTGGGGCAGAGCGGGAGCGGCTGGGGCAGAGAGGGAGCGGCTGGGGCAGAGCGGGAGTGGCCGTGGGGCAGAGCGGGAGCGGCCGTGGGGCAGAGAGGAAGCGGCCGTGGGGCAGAGAGGGAGCGGCCGTGGGGCAGACCGGCACCGGCCGGCTCTCAGCTCCGGCCCCAGGGACACCCAAGCGCTCCTGCTGCTCCTCCTCCTGCCTCCCACCCCGTCCCGCACAGAGCCCCAGCAGCGGGAAGCAAAGGGAGCAGATTACAAAGAACAACTGAACAATACTTTAGAAATTCCAAAGTGACTACGTATGTTTTACTATAAATAGTTAAGTGGAGCTAATTCCTGTTACTTCATGCTGTATGAAAACAGCAGAAAATAAGAAACCCCATCTAATGGCAGCAGCTTTTGTGCAGATCTTCCATACAGGCTGGAACAAAGGAAAATCCGAGCGCAAAGTTTCAGCCACGGCACGATTTGAGCACACAAGAGACGCTGAGGATCACGTTACACAGCGAGGCACTTACAGATGTGGGTTGAACATACGACTCATTTTCGAGACGTGGTCGTTCTCACAGTCCAGCTCCTCGTCCCCCTGGTCCATGCTGAGCTTCCTCTTGCCGGGGCTGATGGGCGGGGGGCCCGTGCGGTGCGTGGCGAGCGCGGGGGACACGGGCAGGGGCTGCATTCGGGGCTCCCCTCTCAGCGCTGCCTCACCTGCGGGGGACACAGCGGGGAGTGAACACACCGGGCAAAAGGGCGGCGAAATCACTGCTTTGAAAACATGCTTGCAGAAAAATTTTCCTCCGAATTCCAGAACTTTCAAAAATTTCCCAAACCGCACAGGCACGTTTAACGCGGTTGTGCCATAACGAGGCATCATAAACCACTTCATGCTGGGACAGACATCTGAGCAAAGGCAGCGGAGGAGAGGGGGCAGCTCACCCGAGATGATCCGAAAGGCTGAGCTAACTCATCTTTCCAACAGCTTTTCTAACTCAGAAACATTCCTTCTCACACACTGCAATGCCAACACCGAGCTTTGATTACCTCACTCTGCAAACCAGGACTACTCGCAGTGAAATAAGCTTTGTTCCTTTTCCTATGGTTGTGGTTATAAATTCCAGGGCTGCAGTTCCCATTTATGCCAAATATCCAAGATCTAAAACTGAGTAAACGTTCAAATTCTCAGATGATTCCCATTACAAAAAGCTGTCCAAAACAAGCTCCTCTGGTATATAACTATGCAAGGGAAAAATTAAGGAAAAAAGCTGGAACTTGCTGATGCAAGTTTTAAGTACGTCCTTAAATGTCCTTCTCTATACTTTAAAACTGTGTTTCTGGAGCCACGAACAAAAGAGCACAATTCTTCAGCACAGGAAGCACAGAATTTCACTTGAATAATGCTAATTTCCATCTGGGCAGACTGGGGGTAAACTCCTGAGGAGATTATAAATTTTTACATAATCTAACACTTACCAGAAAATGCCATTCACAGCTGTGTATAAATAATTCCAGCAATGCAAGAGTTGGCTGTGCATAAACATATTGACTTATCATTGCTAAACAGGCATTAAAGGGTGACCACAGCACTTTTCCAATTCCAATTAAGTGTCTCACTGCCTGTATTGCCTGAAGTGCTGTGCTGCTCTTCAGCACTGAGGGACTTTCCTGGAACTCACATCCTTACAGCCACAGGTCATATTTAGACCTCACAGGGATTTAAAGATGTTAAAAAATGCTTTGGGGGCCTCAACAGGGGCTTGGAGAGGAGCTAAATTAATCAGGGTTACCTATTCTAGTAATATCCCTGAAATAGCCACCTTTGCTTGAGTTTAAAATTTGTATTTTTCCTACACTGCCAGCAGCATTTTGTTTTCTACACAGCCATAATTTCCAGACCTAAAATTAGGATCAAGTTAACTCCATCCACAGCACTGAGGAACCTGACAATGGGAATCTTTGTATACCACCACACATTTTCATGCCGAGGCAGATGATTTATGAAATGCTGCCCTAATTCCACACACGACAAATACCATTTTGTTGGAAAAAGGAATGAGGAGAAAACCTCCTGAATGTTTACCAGTAAAAATAAGCCTTCTGCCAATTTAGTCAGCATAATATAAACTAGCAAATATACCCTGATCTATAATACACCACAAGCCATGATTTCTATTAAAGACTCTGGCACCAAATCCAAATAGGAACTTTCCATCTCAGCTCTAAATAGCAAAATCTGTGCCCTGCTGCAAATGCTCCAGGACAGATATCCAGACCTCTCCTGTTCCTAAGAACCAAAGTATTAATTGAGAAGCCCCCCCAACCACTCTACTGTCACAGAGAAGCCTTTATCACAAAGACCTCTCATAGGAATAGTCTGCAGACCAGTAAACTTCTGCATTTTTAATTCAGCTTTTGTGTTTTGCCACTAGAAACCTCCACCTGCAGAGTGTTCATCTCCTGAACTTTAAAAGCAAGCCACATCATACCAGTTCCTCTCTGTGAGGAACCTCCCTCAATTTTGTCTTTGACAAAAATTAATACCAATGTCAAAAGCCTCCCCACCCAAGGTTGGTGGCTCTGTCCTCCCACCCACTGGCAATGACTTTTGTCCCCACAGTGTCTCTGATCACTTCTGAGGACTCCAACACAAGATTCCATGACACCAATTACAACTCCTATATCCTATTGACTTCTGAGCAACTCCTGACAGGAACACAGGCAATTTAAATATCCATGGAAAGCTAACTTGGGTGTTCACAAAAAGCCCTCAAAATCTCTAGATGTTGCTCAGTTGAGTAAATTAGAAACTTTTCCTTTTTCCCCAAACAGCAGGTGGGAGCCTGATAGTATTAAATTACCACAATGGGATTTTTTCTTTTAAAAAAGATTTAAAAATTCAATTTCTTATATGTATGGTAGGAATAGCATTTATATATTAGCATCCATATTGAGTACAAAATCTGGCAAAAATGTTATTGTACATTGGAAGAAATTTAGCAAAGAAAGAAATGGCTTCTAATTAAAGCCTGCTGAATTTAGTAATGCATTTTCCTAATTATGCAGGGAACACCAAGGCCTTCAGCTAAACAAACCAGAATCTGACCAGCACCACAGGGCCATTTGGCCAAAATGAATCAAATTAACAACACCTTCAACAGGTGAGAGCAATGAGCAAGTTGGAGCAGTGTCTCTTACAGGGTGCAAGTGGGCAGCGCTCAGCATCTTGTACAGCCCATTCTGCCAACACCAAGCAAGCACAACAATGCCAAGGATGGGTCCAGAGAGCAGGGTAAGATCAACAGGAAAAATCCCTTTACATTGTTACAGGGATAAGTTGCATATTCCTATACTGAATTTGTACTGCACCATCAGTTCTCACGAGGCCTGTACATTTGATTAGGGATAAAACTGCTTTTAATTTAAGATGGTGACTTCTTTCCTTACTACTTTCCTCCTTACCAAACTTGAATTTAAAGCAGAGAGAGAGAGAGAAACCACAGAGGAGACTCCTGCCCCAAATGCCATTTGAGGGACTGGGTTTGTCTCCCCCAGCTGACCACACTCCATGGAAACCAGACTCACAGCACACAGCTGGCAAGACAACACTGATAAAACAACTGTGTTCTATAAAATTCCCCCAGTCCAAACTCCAAAATTCACTACTGAGATGGTTTGTGTCTGCCCTGCAACTGAGAGCAGAGATAGCAAACACATTTATTGTGCCTCTCATAATGCTCCTCTTTGTCTCAGTCAGCAGCTGGTGTAAGGCACTCAAGATCTGCTGCTTTCAGATAGTTCTACTTACAACTATTCATACTAGTCCCTTCCCCCCTACCTCTTTTTTTATTAAAACTGTTGGACAACATGATAGAGCACAGACAAGCTAAACAAAGATAACACCGTGACGTAGTGTCTGCCTATAGAGCAGCACTGCTCGAGTTGACTCCAGTCCACGCAGTCAGCAAGAATGTTCTTTATTTTAACCACTTACCAGCCTAAACTGAAAGTGGTTGGAATGAACACATGCCCACGAAATGTTTGTCAAAGCAGCATGGCTCTTTTCAGTGCCACACACCACCAGGACAGCTCTCTGCAAACAGAGATCTCCAGCTCTGTTTGCCTTTCTCTCACAGCTCCGTCAGCAGGATCTGCATCCCCACGGAACATCCACGCAGCACAAACAGCACAACAGCAAAAGTCATGTTTTTACAAGTGTGGATTTGATAGCAAGACACCAGGGATGTCTTAAATGTCTCTGACAACTCCAGGAGTTACCAAAGACTGGAAAAAAAAATACACACTCTTTGGCAGCTTCCTTCCTCCCCCCAGCAGCTCAGTGTGGGCTGCACGGAGACAACAGAGCTGCCACATCCTCCCCCTCCTCCCCATTTCCTCTCTCCTGCTGGCTGCTATTAATGCATTAAGTCTGAGAATTAATTACCATCCAGAAATGAAAGGCTTCGTCTTCCCAGCTGAAGATTGACATGATACAGACCTTAAGACAGATAAAAATAAAACTCCTTGAAAGAAAATTCCAGCACTGCCTCTGCCCATTTTACTTTTCTGTTCTGCATCTGATAAATGGATTTGTCCACGAGAGTAAATTCCCAACAACTTTATTAACTTTTGAAAAAAATTAACTAATTCCTCAGTTGTGGTGTTTGCCACCAGGGTCCCCACCTTGAAGGTCTTGGATTGAATTAACCATGACCTCAGGCAACTTTATTAATTAATCAAATCATGGGCAAGAGCATTTAACAGATTTTAATTAATGGGTATTACACCCATTAATTACCTTTTCCAATACCTGCAGACAAACTCTCATTAGTAAAAGGAGTTGCCTCATGTTCCTAGGGCCAGATTCCCAGGAATGAACAGTACATGGAGATCTTCAAGGGCAGTTTTCTCTACTGTTTAAGACCAAAATTTACCTTCATGACATATGAAACACTTCTGCTGAAAAGCCAAGATATTCACAAAAGCAATCTATTCAGAAAAGGAAAATATAAAATGAAATTTATTTTATTTTCCATTCCTATAGTCTAACAATCATGAGGAGATTAAGTCACAGATTGGAATGAATTCATAAACTATTGTATGTTTTCTTCCACTATCTTGAACACAGAAGTCAGTCTGTGCCAACATAAATTGGGATAAATGGCATAAAAATTCCAATTCATGCACAAAATAAAAAAATCACATGATTTGAGATATCAAATACCAAGCAAGGAAGTCACCACAAATTACTCAATTCAACAAGTCATCAAAACAAGTTACCAAAACAGAAGAACTGCAATACAGCACCAGAGAACTGACGTGCAGATTTTGGCAGCTGCAAAGACAATTAATTGATCCATTCAGGCTCCTCAGTAGGAAATCCTTGGTTATGATAAGAGACATCCTAAGAAGCAGTTACAAATTGTAATATTTATATAATTGCTGAAAATCTCTATCACCCCCACTCAGACAAACAAACAAAATCCCTTATGTGGAACTACCATTTTTTACCATTACTTTACTTCTGGGTCGCTTCTACCAAACATATGATTTAAGCTCAGCTTAAATAAGACTTAATTCTGGGAAGCAATCTGTCAAACACTGAACAGTCACTGTAGTCTGTATTTCCTTTAGAATATATTAAACAGGCCTATCTGAAGAGCATCATAAACCACAAAACTACAAAAGAGCAAAAAATTAAATATTAATGGCAACAGTGTCATCAAAAAACACAGCTATGAAATCAGATCTTGGAAATAATTTTTATTATAATTAATAGATTTTTTTTTCAGCAGCCAATTTACTGATTCACTTATCTGACACATATTTTACCAACTTTCTGGTATAATTACAAAAAGGGTAATTTAGGAAACTAGAAAGTCCCATACACATGTACAGAAAAATTTGTAAAAGCTTGTTCTCCTCCATTTACAGAACATATGAAAACCACTTATCCTGGAACCAAGCACTGGCTCCCACTGTGCAGAGCCTTGTGCCAGAAACCCCATTCCCAAAGCCAAACTACAGTGAGATGAAATGGCCTGTTCTGTCCTGGCTCCTCCATCAGGCCATGCCTGCCAATGAGGGACACAGAACATGAAACAGTGACCTCTGCATTCAATCCACTCCACCCACTTCTCCTCCTCTTCCTTCCAATCCCTGCACAAAGGAGCCACAATCCAGGTGCAGGGCACAGACCTGCAGTCTGCAGACAGGTTCGCTGGAGGATCCTTTCCAAAACACATATTGTTAATCAGAACTCAGTAGCACAGGTTAAAGCAGATTTCCCCTTTACAGGAGTTGAAAATGCTGTAATTATACACCAAACACTACATTGCAACAGACAGAAAATGGTACATTTTCCTCCCTAAAGCTAAGTATGATTGTATTTGCTCCTTCCAAGGTATTGTGAAAAACTGACTGCCTCATCCTGTATTCTCTCTGATCACACTGTAGAAGCACAGCTGTCCAAAACAGCATTGCAGACTCTGCTGCATCAATGGACTTGCATGGATAAGCCCTTCAGTTCTACAAACTACTACACAAACAGAGAAGACAAGTAAAAAGTCTCTGCTGAGCACTTAATGGCTAAAAAATCCTCCCCACTCTGTCAAGCAGGTACCAACTGAGGGAGTCTCCTTGGCAAGAAATGGATGGCATGGAAAGAAGGAGGGCAGCAGAGGTGCCACAAAGAAAGCAGGATGGAATAAATTTTAATGCTTTGCTCTGGCAGAGCTCCTTATTATTTCCTCTGTCAAACTGCAATTTTTCACACCTCAACAGCTGTGAATATGGGGCTGTGTTCAGTTCCAACCCAACAATGAACTCAGGCTTGGGTCTAACTACAGAGCTTGAAATTGCTTTATAAATTTCAGATCTGCCTTTAAGATAATGTCCCATTTAGGTAACTCTTAGAAAACGCTGATAAAATATGTTCCTTTCTTCTGATTAGAGTATCTGTACTCATGCAAACTGTGGCTAAAATCAGATCCCAATTATCTGGCAGACAAGATTTAAATTTAATTGATGCTAAACGACACTGATCTCCAGATAAACAGCACCAGAGTTGTCTAAAACACTCGTTACCATCCATGTCAGAAAAGGATTCCTTCATGTTCAAGGCAGAGGATGGGTGTTTGCTCAGAAGGAAGGGCTGCTCCCCACGAGCACCCCTCTGAGCCACTCTGCCAGCTCTCCCAGGAAAAACCTGTATCAACCATTTGAAGTCAGTTAAGAGGGACTAAAAATCAACACAGTTATAATTTGCTGTTTGCTCAGTGCATTACAGAGGCTCACAGAGCTAAGCCCAGCTCCTGAGTGGGGCCAAGTGCAGGAGGCAGCAGTTTGGGCATCCCAAACACAGGAGGAGAGAAAAGAGAAAGGAAGGCAAAGGAAGAAGCATAATTTACATTTTCTGCAGAAAACAATCCATTTCACATTCTTCTGTTTGCTTACTAAAGATGACATTGGTATTTACTGGGCAGCAGAAGACACATGAGCCATTTAATTCCCTGGCAAAACACACTGCACTGTTAAGCAGGCCTGGTGCATCCCTACAGCACACTCTGTACAGTGATACTGAACTGAGTCACTGCAGTTTATTCAGTGCTGGGCAATGTTTTTTCCTTCACACAGTTGAAATCTCCCAAGATTCTGATCTGTGTCTGCCCCACAAAGAAAGATGAGACACTGCATTTCCACCTTGTAAGGCAGCTGAGGTGACTGTGGGACACACACAGAGCAGAAAGCAGGCAACAAACACAGAAAGGTTACAGTAAACACAGCACAGAAAATAAATCCAGAATATGTGATGAAAACTATCACCATGCAAAGCTTAAATAATAACCATATCATCAGAATGCAGCTCCCTTTAATTTATTTGCAGAACAATTATATGCCATTCTCTCATGTTTCTGGTAAGTGTATTTTAAAAGCTGCCAGACAAGAGTATTTACTTTTACTTTTTTTGATTCTATTCAAAATGTAAAAATGCCATAATAAAAAACTGAGAATGAAATATAACTAAGGCAACATGTTGAAGGTGTTGCTTTCCAGATCCAGGTGTTCTTTCTTTTGTCACACTGCTGAAGGATTTAGTGTGTTATATAAGGGATGGCAAAGCTAAACTGATCAAAGCCCAGCCTGTCCTTTGGCTGGAACAATCAAAGCTAAAAGACCTGCAACTATTTCAAAAGTCAAAGTCACAGCAAGGTCACAACAGAGGAAATTGTTAGACTGGGGCTTAAGCAGTATTTCCATGTACTGAATGATACCTTACAACTCTATTTTCATGAGATGGCAAAAAGACAAATAGGAAAATCAATTTGTGAAAGCTCAAATTTGAATAATTCCTCCTGTCAGTGGAGAGCAATGTGGATACTCAGGTCTGGAACACCCCCTTCTGCTCCAATGGCTATTCCATGGATGTGACCCTGTAACACCAACTGAACTGCACTCAGTGCCCCTGGCAGGTGTGGGCACAGTCAGTAGGCACAGCAAACATTGAGATGCTCACTTGAAATGGGGTCATACTCAAATGAAATCCAGTAAATTGTGCACTGTTTCTTTCATAAGGACTTGAAGCAAAAGGTACTGTGCAAAGGTAAAAAAAAATTCCACTTATTTCAACTATTTTTGTTTTTAGAAATACTACAAGCTTGTATTGTAGTTTACTATAAACATGCTCTGAACACCTTTTCTCACATTATTCTTCTTTGCTACATGTGGAAAAATTCAGAGCATCAAGAAAATGAGCTTTCTAAGAGCTGTGAAATCTGATACTGCAATTTCAAGCAGTTTCTTGTATTCCCATTTTATTTTTCCTCAAATTCCCTACCTGGAAGGGAGGACAGAAATGCTTTAAAATACAAACACACAAGCAAATGCATTGCAAATGTCATTAGCAGATGCCCCCAGGTGGGTGGCTCCTTCGGGAGGGCCTGGGATGGAGGTCAGTGTGCAGAGCACTGTGCTGGTGCAAGGGCTGCAGAGCTCAGAGCCAAAGCTCTGAGGGGACCCCTGTGAGCAGCAAACCAGGGACCAGATCCCCTCCCTGAACTCATTTGGCCTAATGAGCACAGGAAAGGCTCCCATTTCCATTCTGGTTCTGCTCCCTGATGGCAGCCTGAGTGACAGGGACTCCCATGTGAGGGACACAGAGCCCTTCAGCCACACTGGACATGACACTGAAGACTTTAATCCACAGAACAACTCCAACCCATTTCCCACAAAGAATTCATTGTAGAGAACAAAATCCCTTTGTCCTTCAAAATGGGCTCCAAAATCCCTTGTGCAGGGGCAGAGCAAGGCAGCAATGACAACTGTGCAGGGCAGGCACTGGAGTCCAGCAGCAAACCACGGCAGCCATTCAGATGGAAACAAGATCATCCTTTGACTGTGCCCTCTCCACGGGACGTGCCCTCCTGCCAGTCCCTCCTGTGCAGGGCTGGGCTGGCTGAGGGCAGCAGGCTGAGATCCCAACCAGACCCTGCCCCAGCCAGTGCAGAGCACGATTCCAGCTCTGCACAAGCACTGCAAGGGTTTATGGATCTCACAGAGCCTCCAACCCACTGGCTGTGTAATTCTGAGACAACCCAACAGTCTCCCTCAGATGCTGCTCACATGCAGTGTTTTAATAACTAAGAACTTGTGAAGGTTTCATCTTCTCAAAGAGCCCAGGGAACAGTGGATGAGATTCAAAGGAAAGGATTCCATATAATTTCTCCAAGGTGATGATATAAAGAAACAAACATAAAAACTCTAAAATACTGCCATTGTTTCTAACAGGACTGTCTTCCAAAGCAAACAGGCACACACCATCAATAAGGAGAAAGATAAAATTAATTCTGTGCCTCTGACATAGCAGTTCTTAACCCTGGGTTCATGACATGCAACTATGATGAGTAATTTTACTGGGGAAAAAAATGGCTATGAAGAGATCTACCACAAAATTTTAGGCAACCACAGAGTACAGAAGCTTGAAAACTGTTGTTCCACGAGAGGACTCAGGTTGTGAAAAACCTGGACCCAGAGAACATTATTAACTCCTCCCCAGAAGCAGTGAAGGTAGTGGGTCTGAACTAACACTCCCACCCACTGCAGGAGTCAGGGGCTGGCACTGCTGGGGCCGGCAGAGGGAAGGAGGGAGCCAGTCCCACGGTGCCAGGGAGTGGGTGGGGGCACTGCCTAACTCCGAGCTGGGCTCTTCCTTTCACAGGAAGGAGCTGGTTCGTGGGGCCACGTTGCAGGGTCACTAAAATCAGTGTTCTCTCCCAGGGGAAGTGAAGGCAGGGAAGACAGAGGGAGGGATTGTGTTTGCTGCCTGGGCAGCGTTTCTCACAGCCTTCTGGGCACTGTGGGCAGGTTTTCCAGAACTCTTGGAAAAGCAGGGGACAAGCAGAAATACATATTTTTGAAGTTATCTTAAGTCATAGTGAGCATTACCAAAGTTAAATTGTCTTCTTCCCCTACACCTACTAGTCCTGAGCTGAATCTCCCTTTTCATTAATTTAACTCCAGTCCTTTTGTTTTGGAGCTGCAGAAGTGACTTGTTCCTGACAAAGCACAGAATGGACAGGGAAGTGCAGTGGAGTTGATAAAACAAAGGTAACACAAAATGTCAGTTGTGTGTTTGTGACCCACCACTGACAGCCAGAAATCAAACCTCTCACTGCATTATTGTGGTATCACTCCCCAGATCTGTTTAATCCTTCCCATCTCACTTGAATGACGTAAACCCTAAACATTTCTGGAGATCTCTACCTCTCTCATCACACATTAAAGATGTTCCACCCCATAATTAAGCAGGCACTTTATTAAGTACCACTGTGAAGTTTTCAATGGAGCCAAATGGCAATCTGGGGGGCAGTGAGACACTGCATTAATTAAAAAGCTTGGAAGCACTGCTCCAGGTCACAACTGGGCTCTCAGCCTGCCTGTTGCTGAGACATGCACTGCAGGATCACAGTTGCACTGCTATTTCATTGGAGTTTCTTATCCCAACTCATCTTCTGAAGAGAATATAAAAATTAACTGTTGGCTTCTGAGGGAACATTCCTTTTATGCAACTCAAGAGGCCTAATCTAAAAGAACAGACCTGTGGAGGTCCTGTGGAGGACAGAGGAACTCAACATTCATCCCACCATAAAATCCCACTGTTGTCTGTAAGGGCTCATTCTTTGTGCCAGCTAAAAACACTCAACTACTTCCACTGAAACAAATTCCATCACTGCAGTTTAAATGGGGTTCCACAATATTTTATTCCAAAAGCTCTTGCTTTTCGGTCATGACTGCTCAGCACAAAGCAAGGATCTCATCCACATGTCATCAGTCCAAGTTTCAGAGTTTTTATCTGCTTAGCTGATTAATGACAATTTTTATTTGCACATCTCAAACAGGAAAAAGCACTTTTTGTTTACTGACAGGTCACAGTAAGGCTTAGCAGCTATGGCAAAATATTACAATTACTTGGAATGTTGCTGTCAGCTTCATCCCTGACTTTCCTGAAGTCAACAAATTACAGTCTCTTTTTCCCCTCTGCAAATAAGTTCACTGTTTATTTCATGGGGGGATCTAAAAGTTGAATTAACTTGGCTTCTGTGAGAACCAAGACTGTGCAGATAAAATTAAAAATATATACATATATTAAAATGTTTGCTGTCACACTTGTTTCAAAATTGACCCATTGAGAAACATGTGAAACTAAACAGGGTAGTGTGCAATTTACTGTACTATGAAGAAGAGCTCAGAACATCCACAGCTTCGCTGTCAAGGCAACCATAATGTACCTCAAAGCAGTTACAGTCTTAGAGAGCTGGACTTTTAGGGATTTTTAAAGGAAGAGAACTTAGTTTTAATTTTATTTTTTTTTCTGGTGAACTGAGTTAAATACTTTGATTATATAACATCAACGAGAGAAGCATTTTCTAAGCTACAGAAACCAGTCAAGACTCTGTAAACAGCCTTGCTAATGCTGGAATTCCTTTTTTTCCTACCTGTGGTAAGCAGCTCAGTGTGATGCCTACAGCAAGACAAGAGCAGTGTGTTCCCCTCTCTAACTGCAGCCCCTGGTTTGGAGTGTTGGGCAGGAAAATGTGCACTCAGCATCCTCCTCCCAGCTGCTCCAGGAGGCTCGACCGACGCCAACCGCAGCGAGTGCTGCCCGAGATGCCCCAGCAGGAACACGGCAGGGGGGGTTAAACAAGCACCAGAGCACACCAGATGGCTGAGCAGCACATCTGAAAGGCCCAGAGCACAAGGAAGCATATTAAAAAAAAATCCCATCCAGTGCCATAAATATTTATACTAAACCCAAGAAACTGGCTGAGTTCAAACTTGTCCTATATGAATCACACAGCACTTCCCTCAGCCCCTCTTCATTTAGTGTGTTCTGTATAAAATCACCACAAAGGAGGTGCCATAGTTATGTCAACCTCTTTTTCCTTATGCTGAGAGCACTTTTTATAGAGCTCCTGCTATAGGACATATTACTGTCCAAAGAACATAAACACAACAACTAAATAATGCTACTTTTCTTGGCCAGCTCTTGTGCAGCACTTACTGATCTTCCCAGATAATTCAGATTCATAGAAATAGTGTCCTTTGGCCTGGATAACTTTGATTTTCTTCATAGGACTATTTAATTAGCAAAACATGACAAAGAAAACAACTTCAATGTAGTAATCTGGAGCCAAGAGACCATAATTTTCTCAAAGGTTCTGCTCTGAAAGTGTCCAAACCTGCCAGTTTTACAAATATCCTGAATTTATTTTCAGAAATAAGACCTACTAAAAATCAGCAATTAAATAAGAAAATTGAAAGTCCCAAAACCATCTCTGAAGTGCAACCACAGCGTGCTGATGCCATTTGTCAAACAGGTAAATATTCATTTCCAACAGACAACAGCTATTGCAAAAGATCCAGTTAGCAGCTCTGGTTTTACTCTTCTTATGCAAAAGATGGCTGGACTGGGTAGTTTGTAGATGGTAACTATTGCCAATCTGCTGTTCTGGGACTTTTAGTCCAAACAAAACATAATAAATGTTCCAATATTGGTCTATATTCCCATACCACAGTGCCATTCCCACCCTGGGCAATAAAAATGGTAGGCTCATGTACTAAATCTCTCTCACACCTCACTACAAACCATGTTTAAAGGAAAAAAAAAATCTATTTCTGTATGTTGAGGAATAAATATTCAGTCTCACAAAAGAGGGAAATGCAATGCTGAGTGGTTTCCATGCCTGCCCTGTCAAATGGGTTTCCAGGAAAAACTACTGCTTTTGAAACACAACTGGTTCCAAACTTTTCCTGGGAGAACAAATATATTTCCTGGAACCTGCTAGCAACATTTGGAAGAATAGGAGGAAAGTTACACACTACAATTCCTGATTCTCACAGCTGACAGGGAACACTCCAAACTGATGAGGAGTGAAAAAGAAGGTCTTTAAATAATCCCAGACTCTCCTAACAATGTGTACTGTGAAAAGAAGGAAATAAGCTGGCACCTGCCTGCTCAAGACTCCCTTCCCTTCCTCCCCGTGTGCCACAAAGGCTCTCACATCCCACTTTATCCCAAATATTATCCACCTCCATCCATGTACACCACACTGTGGATGAGCTTCTCCTCCAAAGACAAAATGAGGCACAAAGTGTCACCAGAACACTGAGGGAGGGGAAAGCTGAACTGCACCAAGTGTTACTGTGTTTCCCAAGTTCTTGGTTTTAACACCAGTAACAACAAAGTTTAAAAGCAAGGGAAAAAAGGAAAGGTACTTAACAAATTCTGATGCCAAAGAGTGCCATGAAATTTAGGCAAGGAAACATTCTAAGTCTTGTTTTTAAAGAAGTCTAATACCAAACATTGCTGTGAAACTCACGTAAGGAAACCTTCTAACATCCATTTCACACTTTTACCCCCACCATCCTTATTCCCCTGAGATTTTCAGGACTGACATTCCTATCAAAACTTAGGTCTCTAAAGATCTTTGATGAAGACTCATCACCTCACTGAGGTTTCTGGGTGACTTCCCTTTGGCCAGCACTGATGCTATGGGTGGTCCTGGGAACACCATTATGGCAGCTTCATCAAGGTTACACAATAAGATGCCCCACAGAGATCCTTCCTAACAAGGAATGGCTTTCTCTAAGGGAATGGCCTGAAGTTGTGTCAGGGCAGGGTTAGGTGGG